>JAGKTI010042733.1:0-10064 GCA_018397915.1 Birgus latro
TAAAATGTGTGTTGCACACAATCATGTCCATAGCCTCCCCAAACTCGAGTATTCTTTCCCCTTCCGCATTCCTCACACCATATGCACATCCTCCATGGACTCCTTCATAACCTTGAGCTGCTTCACCAACATGACCATTTAAATCCCCTCCCAGAACCACTACCTCATCATCACCCATACCACTTACTACACGTATTAAATCATCCCAAAATCTATCCTTCTCTGCGTCATCCAATCCTACCTGCGGAGCATATGCTGATATGACTGAAACCATCACCCGTCCAATCAAAATTTTCACTACTATTATCCTATCACTTACTCTCATGACATTCATGACATACTCCACCCATTTCTCCGCAACCAACACACCCACACCCCCATATCCGTCAGTTCCCCCCTGCCAAAACAGCTTATAGTAGCAATCCTTCCCAGCAATCTTTCTGGCTGATCCACCCCTGTACCGGACTTCCTGCAGACATGCCACATCCACCCACCTCCTACTAAATGCCTCAACAACTTCCCCTGCTCTTCCTCTCAAACTTCCCACATTCCACGAACCCACCCTAAACCCCCTGGGTGATTTGCTGTCGTCAGGCTTGCTTTGGTGCTTGTTTCTGTTCAAAGTCATAGTCGGTAAGATGAAGGGGGGTAAACATTCCAAAGGCCCGACCCATTGCACAGACCCAGGTCCAGGCAATGGATCTGGGACCCCTAGCCCACCAGCTTACTAGTGGCTGTGGTAGTGGCCTCGGGGCACCCTGCCAGGACACCTGCAGGGACACCCTCCAAGCGCGGCTTGGCACTGCAACTGCCCCACCATTATACACCCACTGATAGGGCAGCCTCCTGGGGCGCTACTCCCAGGTTCGGGCCCCTCTCTAATGAGCGGAAGCGGCAGCCTGGGAACCGCAATGCCCTGTACCCTCTAGCACAGGTTCGAGCCCCATCTCGCCCCGGACCCATGATCTGTGCCGGCGGAACCCCAGTCAAGCCTCCCCCCAAAGTCCCAAAGTCCGCCACTAGGTAGCGGGGGCAAAGTTTTCTGGCCGCATGCCCTTGCTGGCGTCAACCCCTGTAACGTAGTGGGGTACGTTGTGTGATATGTAAAGCGCATGTGGTGTAGTGCATAGGATAGTTAGAGGAAATGATTGGGAGAGTATGCTGGTCTACTCTCCTTGTTACTGTCACACTGAAAAGGTCAGCAAAGGAGGATGATTAGGTAGCTAGTGAAAGGAGCTCCAGCTCTCCCTATCACCAGCATTCCATTCCCCTCGGGAGTACTACCCTGTTCGGCCCGTGCTACAGCCTCCTCCTACAAGTTAGTTGTTTTTACGGGGTGGGGCACTAACCCACCACCAACCCTTTTAGTCGCCTCTTACGACAAGCAGGGATACTGGGGGAGAATTCTTGAAAACACCCCTACCCCCAGGGGTTTTTTGCATAACACAGTAAAATTTACAGAAGGCTTGGATGTAATGAAATTCATAAGCAATTTAAAAATATATTTTCTTACGGACAAACTCAGTGGGATCCACTCCTAATCAACTTAGCTCACCCGACTCTGTGAGACTGAATACCGAATTGACACTTTTCATTGAAAAATATTTTAATTTTTTTTGCCGCTGTGGCGGATCTGAAATCCGCAAAAAAAAAATTGTACTTAATATAGCTCAATTAAAAATTTAGATTTCAGAGCTAAAATACGCAGATGTTTCCCCTTCAGATCATCAGTGTTTATATCTTGGTCGGCTGATCAGTGGTTGGCTAATGTTAGCAGATATTTCCCCTTTTAGATCATCAGCACACCTTGGCATACTTCTGTTTTGCAGAAATATTTATTTTGAGTACAAAAAAAATGTATCTGCATTGTAAATCGATATTTATTACAAAACAAGTCTGTTAGGGCGAGTTGTTATGCTAGAGGCTTAAAATAATTTTGCTAACTTTAAGAAATTTTTGTTCTGAATCCTGATTTTCTGTTAATAATTAAATTAAGCACAAGTTTTTGACTGAATTTCAAATAATTAGATGTGCAAACCTATACGGTGATAAAGATTAAAATTGCTGATTCAGTCCAAGATCGATTGTGTGTGTACCTCAGTCAGCTGATGAGCGTGGCTGGTTCACCTTGTATTCCATTCCCTGTTCATTTTACCCTTTTTTTTTTCCTCAGCTTTCTGATCTTCTTCTATCATACCTTCCACATTCTCGTCGACAACTGTCTAAACAACCATTCTTAGGGTTGTAGCTAGCAAAATACTGCTCGTGTTTCCCTTATTATTATTGTTATTGTGTCAGTGTTTATTATTTTATGTACTGTGTATGTTAATCTTGTTGGTATAGGTAGCCTACATTCCAGAAGGCTCTAGAATATCGGAATAATTGCCGGGCAATATTGGAGAATTTGGGGCAAAGTATGGTAATAGTCCGAGAATGGTATGTGGAACCCTAGCAGGTTACTGAGTAAACAAGGTGAGTACTTTTGCGATTCCCGGACTTTTGTCATTCCCGTACTGGTCCCCCCCCCTTTGGTCCAGGAAATCGAGTGTCGAGTGTATGATGTATTCCTTCATTTAATGGCCTGTGTATTTTCTTATGAATGAAAGAACGAGTTTTATTGTTTTTTTTTTTTAAAGTTCACTTCACGAAAAATAATACTTATCTCTATATTCTGATACTTATTTACTGTACTTTAATGGACATGAACATCACGTCTCAAATTATTGTACATAAGGACTTCATAAACATACCGGTAGTGTTAAGATGTCGTCGTATTACGAAGCATCTTTTTGTGAGGAAGGGGTTGTTTGTTTGTTTTCTCGTCTTGTACCCTTCTTGTACATAAAAATAAAGACACCAGACATATACAGTACTGAATAGAGATTCTGAAAGGACTTCATAAAGTGTTAAGATGGTGTCATGGAATGCAGTAACATGTAAGGAAGGGGTTGTTTGTTTTCATGCCTTGTACAGATATTCAGTACTGAGTAGAGATTCTGAAAGGTGAGTGTGTATTTTGGTGAAAAATGCTCATATCAAGCAACCTTTCTGTAGTCTTGTTCAAGACATACTTTTTTTCTCAGAACTGCCCTTCCAGAATTAGGGTGCATCTTTCACACTGCAGTGTCTAATATGCCATTAAATACGGTAATTGCACTTAACATCACTCTTATGGGTAATTGCACTTTGACAAGTAAATGCTGTGGCTGTTTCACACATATCGTTGAGTATGAGGTAATTATTTGTAGTATAATTCAGGCTGATTTGTACTAATCAGGGGCATCGTGAAATTCTTATAAATGTTATACACAACTTTCATTATTTGTACTTCACATCACAAATACAGTGATGCTCGTATTCAGCACAATTTCCCTGAGAATTGAGTGAAATAATTTAGTTATAGCCAACCAGATCATTTTCTCTCTGGCCCGCTCACAAGTGGTTTTCTTTCAGGTAACAGGTAGGATACACTGATGTTCATATTCAGCACAATTTTCTTAAGTATTGAGTGAAATAATTTTGTTATAGGCAACCACGTTATTTTCTTTCCAGCCCGCTCACAAGTCGTAATCTTTCAGATAACAGTTTACCTGAGTATTGAGTGAAATACAGTACACCCCCTAGTATTTTTTTATATTTTTTTTATGTGTCCGACTCTGGGCATAGGCTTTACAGCCTGCTATCAAGGCCCAGCCGTCCTCATACACCTCTACATGTCACCACTTCGGCGCTAACATCCACCGTCCATATTGAATACATGCTAGGGCTGTCTCATACATGACTGGTGTATTGGTATTAGCGGGGTTATTTTTACGACATGACGGCGGGTCTTCTGGCAGATCAGTAAAGCCTGATTTTAATGAAATTCAAATCCTTAAACTGTTCCCTGCCTCAGCGAGGATTCGAACCTGGGTCCCACGGGACTGCAAGCCAACTCTCTACCGATCGAGCTACCGCCTCCCCTAAAGTATGCACCTATATGGGTGGCAGAGGTGCTCGCTTATTAGGAATTCGCGTACTAGGAATACATAAACTAATGTGAAAATTAACATACGAGTGTGGGCGGCAACCCCCCCTCTATCAGTGACCTTTTTGACCCATTTGAGGGAAAATATCTAAGACATATACAGTACAGTACAGTACAGTAGGATCTCGCCAATAACGTCTGATTGGTGCCATTTTCTGGCACCAATTAGATGTGGAGGTGGAGGGGGAGTCAGGTGGGGCAGTGGAGGTGGAGGGGACGGTGGCGAGTGAGTCAGGGGAGGTGGTGAGGGGAGGATCCTCTATCTCCTCCTCACTACTGCTCACATTTTCAGCAATTTCCTTCACCTGTTCTTGTTTGTCTGTTTCATTCCTCATCTTATGAACATATCCTCCCCTCACCATCTCCCCTGACTCGCTCGCCTCCGTCCCCTCCACCTCCACTGGTTTGTAGTATAACAACTTGGCATTTGTGAAATAACTGTTATTCATGTGAATCCAAACGTTATTATTGAAACTAGTGATGAGGGCGGCGCATAGTGGAGAGGCAGGTGTTGCACTCGGGGTCCACACTGGAAAACACTGGTTTTGGACAGTTTTTTCCTTCTGCCTCGTGTTGTGTGGGTGTGACTAGTGTACTGTGGTTAGGAAAATATTAAAAATAGGTCCTCGCATACTAGGCGTTTTGTGTACTCGGAGCTCGCATACTAGAGGGTTTTGCTATAATTTTGTTATAGCCAACCAGGTATTTTTCTTTCTGGTGCACTTACAAGTGGTTTTCTTTCAGATAACTGTTAGGCAAACTCAATGTGTTTTTCACCAGTATCCAGTAAACAGTAACACTCATTGCATTGCACTTGTAGAACTTATTATAAAACACTTATATCATAGCACTTACTATAAATCTTTTATAATATCCAACATTTCCCTTATTTATAAAATTACACACACTTGTGCATTCATGTACACTACTAACACTTTCCCTCACACCTGCTCAGGATTCACGCTTGGAGTAATACTCGGAGAAACATTTAAGGCATAGGGGGACCTTGCACTCTGCGCATTGGTATGAGGTCTCTTTTCATGCTGGGGGACGGCTTTTGGTCGTGTGACAAACGTGGCACCGTTTGTAGGCCTGACGACCTGCTGTAGTACGGCCAATCTCCACCAGCTTGTGCCGCCGGAAATACTCAGCACAGCTGAGCCTGTCCACTGTAGCTGCTGTCCCCCTGCCTAGCACCTGGCACCTGTGCAGTTGAATATTCCTCTCAAACACTCATAGAGAAAGAGGTCTCCTGACGAGCTCCTTGAATGGTATGTAACTCTTCATGACATCAATAGCAAGAAGGTGTAAAAACGCCTTCTTGTACCACCTGCAGAAGTTTACATAGGCAGACGACCTCACCAGTTTGCATGTATGATTTATCAGCAAGCTGCATGTTGATATTATAATTGTTGATAGCATCTGGCTTTACCACGGGTTCCCTGGTTCTGTAGTCTGTTTTCCCAGTTTCCTCCAACACACCCACATACTCGTCTCTTGTCATGCCAGGGAAGGGCTAACATGTTGCCTCATTTTTTGGTCAGAAGGGCTCCTTTCTCAGTATTAGCTGGAAATACCAGGAAACTCATTTTGTTGACCCTAACAGTTCCACAGGACCCAGTACCGTGGTCAAGCAAATACTGTCAGACCCCTACTTACGAAGGATCGACTTATGAAAAATCCACCGATATGAAAAAAAGTGTGTGTGTGTGTGTGTGGTGGGTCAGTCATAGCAAGGAAGGATGGAGTCAGGTGAAGACACTGACAAGGAAGTGAGGTGATAACTGCAGTTCAGGGAAGGGTAGGGGATACGTGGTGGAGTGGAAACAATAATGGGCATTAATGGGTGGGGGGGGGGATAGCACAGAGCACAGAAGTAAGTATGGATTAGAAGGGTGATGGGGTTGTGGGAAAGAACTTTTTCACCTCAGTGTGGAGGAGTTTTGTTATTTGGGAGACATGTTAGGTGCCGGAGGTGGGGCTGGAGTTAGCTCGGTTGCTAGAGTGAGAAGTGGTTGGAAGAAGTTCAGGGAGCTGTTGCCTCTCCTGACATTGAGAGGACTCTCCTTACGTGCTAAGGGGTCTTTGTATGCAGCATGTGTTAGGAGTGTGATGCTGTATGGTAGTGAGACCTGGGCAGTAAAGGAAGAAGATATTCGCAGGTTCAAACGTACAGAAATGACAATGATTAGGTGGATGTGCAGTGCGTCCCTGCGTGCAAGGCCTGGGGGGGCTGGGCTTACGATAGAAGAGTTGAGAGGTAGGATGGGACTGGAGTGTATTGGTGTTGTGATGAGGAGAGGCAGGCTGAGGTGGTTTGGACATGTGGAGAGGATGGGGGAGGATAATTGGGTACAGAGGGTGAGAGGTGTTAATATTGGGGGAGGGGTTGGGAGGGGTAGACCGAGAAAGACATGGGATGAGGTCATTAAATGTGACTTAAGGGTTAAGGGACTGAATAGGGAGGCTGCCAGAGATCGAGCAGCATGGAGAGCCGCCATTAGGTGACCAAGGCCGACACATGCAAGCATGTTGGAGCCTTCAAAAATGAGCGAAATGAGCGAATTATGGGAATAGGGTTGGGTTGGAAAGAGAGAGGGAGAGAGGATTCACAGAAGTAGGTTAGTGTAGAAAGGTGATGGGGTAGAGAGAAAGAACTTTGTGATCTCAGTAATTATGGGATTAAGGATTGGGTTGGAGAGAGAGGGAGGGAGGGAGGGAGGGAGGGAGGGTGATGGGGTAGAGGGAAAGAACTTTGTGACCTCAGTAATTATGGGATTAAGGATTGGGTTGGAGAGAGAGAGAGAGAGAGGATAGCACAGAAGTAGGTGTGGAGTGTAAAAGAGATGGGGTAGGGGGAAGGAACTTTGTGTCCTTGAGAGAGAGAGTATAAGAATGAGCGATGGACTTACAAAGAAAACAACTTACAAAAGACCTTTCACAACCAATTATTTTCTCATGTTGGGGACTGCCTGCACTTGGTCATTGCTGGGGCAGTGTAATAATTATTGGTATACAGAATGCAGTGCCTGTTGAAATACCTTTCCATCAGCACTTTCACAACCGATGCAGAGAACCCATGAGGATCGTCACGTGGTATATCAACATCCGTTGTCACTCCAGCCCTCTAAAGTTACCTGAAGAGGCTGGATGACTCCGTCGCTGATGCCTCTCCAGAATGTAACACAGCACCCCATACTATTAAGCACATTATGGCTGCATTGCGCACAATTACCTACTCCAACAATACAACATACACTCCTTGAGAGCTCTGTGAGAAAGCTCAGTTTCGGCCATGGCCTTCCTTAGGGACTGGGGCTGTTCAGCCAGACTGCATAGGGAACTACTACTACTACTTCTACATCTGTTGCCAAATAAACTATCACATCTAGCACATATCGAGTTTTACAGTCGCAAACCGCAAAGCATTTTATTCCAAATCGGTGATGCTTTGACAGTACATACTGAATAAATGCTAGCCTATCCCTGAATAACACCAGCAACTTGTCAATAACCACTTTCTGGAACGGACAAAAAACCCTGGAAAATGACTCCTTGAGCATTGTAAGGAGTGGTCCTATTTTCCACAACCTGTCATTCGGTGCAGGCCCATAATTTAGATTGAAATGAAGGATTCTTAGGATGGCCAGGTGCCTGTCGCAAGCCATGTACTTTTCGAAGACAGGTGTGCCTACGAGTTCATCAACCGACCAATAGTCATGGAGCACATATTTTCTTCCATGTGCCATCAACATGGTAAAGTCGAGCCACACAAACATCTCCCCCACCGTCACAGGTATCCAGTCAAGCATGTGCGTGCTCTTGCTGGCAGCCATGTCTAGCCAGCGTACACACATGGCGTGGTGGAAATTGATCTCCTTCACCAGGTATTGCTTGAAATCAGTCGTGAAAATGGCTCTGAACAAACTGCTAGTAGTCCAGGTCATGAGGGGAAAGCCCATCCTCTTGCACACCTGCTCACTCAGTATCAAATACAGTAGAGTCATGATTTAAGAACAAATGAAACAATGATCTTACAATTACACGGGCATTTAATTTCTCCCATAATTCTGTAATAGCTCAGTAATACCACTCAATTGCGCGAGAAACTGTGGGAAATGGGTGCGTTTTGGTATTGGGTTTCCAGATATGACTCGTTTGTAATGCATTTGTCAGTCACTGATTGGTTTCCTCAACCCGACCCAACCCATGTGACCCCCATACCACCTGCCACAGCCTGCTGACTACCTAAGTGTTGTGTGAACAGTTGCTGTGATAAGTTTATTTGCTTATTTCCTTGCTCTTCGTTTCCTCTCAGAACTGTGAGCATGTGGTTCCAAACTAACTTTAGTTATGCCTAAGCACCCTGAAAGTGCTATGAACACAAGAAAAGCATTTGTTCTAAATGAAAATGTAAAATTGTTGGACAAAGTAGCGTCTGGTGTTCGAATTCAAACGACCAGACATAAAATGAGTCTGGATGTTTATGTCAGTGTGGATAGTTTTCTTTGTTGGAAAAAAAAAAAAAGTTAATGAAGAAGGAGCAGTAAAATTCATGTATTCGCCTTTAGTGCGACAAGTGCGGAAAAAAGAAAGAAAAAGGCTTTGTCCTCGATCTTATGAACTGACGGTCTTTGGTCAAGAAAATTCGGATCTTATGGTACGTGAATTCACTATGTTTTGTCATAAATAGTTAGGTAAGTTAATTATGTGAGTTCAGCTCTTGTGAATTATGCTGTCATAATAATTATACTTCTTGGCTGACTTGTTTATTTTTCACGATTACTACATTTGTGCGTATCTGAGAAGTTAGATACGCAGTCACTCCATGCTGTTGACTTCTTTATAACTTTTTTCTTTTCCTTTATTGTTGATGACTAATGGCTTTGTAAAACTTTCACACTGCATTTTTTTTATTTTTTTATTAACCCCTTAACCGCGGGTTGTCACTTTCGTGACGGTCGGGTGCAATGGATCATACTGCGTGGCGTCACTTGAGTGACTCTGTGTTATTTTTAATTCCCCTGGACTTTCAGGTGTTGACTTGTATCATCTATCAGCACTGCTAGTGTCCGACAATAGTCAGAGCTACTAATGTCATCAGTACTCCCATCCATTGTTGACAGTTTAGCCATTTTCCCCCATTCTAGACTTCCCTCCCTACCTCCCCTCCATTACCCTCTTGTGACGTCTGCTCAGCCGCTCTCCGCTAAGTAAATCTTCCCCGGATTTTTCCACTGTTTTCATCCATTGAAATGAGCCCTATGCCCTATTCTTATACAAAATAATATAAATATATATATATATACAGTAGGCGCGGAAAGTATTGACGCTAAAGGCCCAACGTCATTCTTTTTCGCGTTAAGTGAAGTAGGGTCAATACTACTCTCCCCTGTAATGCGAAATGAGCCGACGCTTTTTCAACGGGAGCTGGCAACACTGCTTGATAGGTTTGGCACCACAGGAGCAGGCTCAGTAATGTTTGGGCAGCCACAGGAGGAGGATTGTCTCTGTGTGTGATGCACCACGAGGTCATGTTTTGACTCAACTAACACAGTTATTTGGTTACCTACCACATTCTCATCATGCCTAAAGTAACCACAAGCAAGGACAAACGTGTGG
Source organism: Birgus latro (assembly GCA_018397915.1). Classification (NCBI taxonomy): domain Eukaryota; kingdom Metazoa; phylum Arthropoda; class Malacostraca; order Decapoda; family Coenobitidae; genus Birgus; species Birgus latro. The sequence continues at coordinate 9,650 of JAGKTI010042733.1, forward strand.
AAGTGATTACTTTATACAAAGCTGGCCACAGACTCCCATTTATTGCAAATCAGATGGTGTTAGACTGAGGACAGTGCAGAGACTGGTGAAGCGGTTCAAGGACAGTGGGGAGGCCATTCCTCCCACTCCACTTCCCAAGCCTGGGAGACCTCGTAAGACAACCTTCAGGACCCGTCAGCTGATCTCAAGGCAAGTTTGCAAGGATCCAAGGCTAACAGCACGGGATTTAAAAGAAAAGAACCCACAGTTGCTGGCAGATGTGTCTGTCAGAAGTGTGCAGCAGCTGTTGCATGACGATCTGGGCTACAGGAGTTTTTGTGCTCGTAAAAAACCACTGCTAACTGCACTTCAGAAGAAAAAGAGAGTAAATTTTTGTAAGAAATATCTTGCCTGGAGTGAGGAGCAATGGAAAACT
>JAGKTI010042736.1:0-10064 GCA_018397915.1 Birgus latro
ACACTCAACAAGATGTTGATAATACTGCACGCAGATGAATTATACGCCCGATCAATAATTTACATACATTAATTATACATATAACTTGACCTCTTAACCTAACACGAGGTACACAAATAAAGAGAAAAGAATATTTCAAATTCTGGTGTGACTTGCATTAACCACGGTCTCTAACGGACTCGCGGATTTAATTCCCCAGGCTCACAACTTATCACCAAGATTACTCTAGATTTAGTATATTCGCCCTAATTTTCCATAGGTTAACATAAATTAACATAATTATGTATATGATCGGTTGCACAAGAATGATTCTATTTAAAATTTCACAGCGCTTGCAATACCCTGTATGTTAGGAAATCCGACTTCATAAAACACACTCGCTTTTATCTAGAATACTTCACTTTAGAAGAAAAGGCTTTTCCAAGTGGACCATACGAATACATAATCGACAACAATGCAGAAAGAAATGAACTAGGGGGAGAGGATTGTGTAAGGGCTTTGGCCAGTAGCACCGCGTATCTCCAGTGAAGACTGTATTGGGGCCTCGATGTTACACACGCAATCTGTTGATCGCCATGCCGTCAGGACTCACAATGAATATAGAAGAGAAGTTGGGGAATATCATCAGTCAACTTACTATATATACAGATATATAGAAGATCTATTATTGAGACAGAGAGGGCGGGGGGATTTAAGGACACTCTCAACTGACCTGTTGATCGCCATGCCGTCAGGACTCACAATGAACATAGGTCTAGGAGACGCGTTTGCTTGCTGTTGTCGTCCCAACGCCGGATCTGGCTTTGGCTATTACTCTACAGTTTACTTACCATAACAATCATCAAGGAACTTGCAACAAGGAATTTTCTCTTTCCTCTTACTTAGACAAACTGACTTATGATGCTTCAAATTTTGTGGCAGTCACATGGGTCTGACAGTTTTTACCGAAGCCTAAACTCACGCGTTTCAATTAATTGTAACCATGTGTCGCAGTTGTCTGGTCTACGTGATCTGGCACCAGTGAAAATAAATAAATTTCACAGCTACGAATGACTATAATCAATAATCAGACTTTACCTAAGCTCATATACATTATTATTTAGTACAACGAGATGATAGTAACAAACTCAACTACAAAATTCTGAATTCAAAGTGCAAATACAACTTATCGCGAATTTTAACCTCGAATTAACTTTCTTTGCCTCTTTATCAAAAACAGATCATGCTTTTGCATGTAATCTCGCTCCACACGGTCTTACATATTAATAATATCACACTCTTGTTACACTTTAACGTGGATCAAGCCCAAAAAGTGAATTTCAAGGTCCACTTCCCATACATTGCATCAATTAAACAGGGTCCAGAACTACACTTACACCACACTTAAACTATCTTAAACTACACTTATATTACACTTACATTATACTGATACTAACTTATATTACACTTATATTAACTTATATTACATTTATATTACACTTATACTAACTTAAAATTACGGCACTACACCTGAATTAACATGGGGCCAATTTGGGGGCACTGTCACCCAAGCCGCCGTCCCATCACTGGGAAAGGTCGTCGCCCTGTCACAACTAGACGCCCTTACCTACGAAGGCAACTTAGTAGACACACTCATCCAGGCCAGGCGACTCGTCACCTCCGCTTACCTGGAGACAGATACAGCCACCCGGGACATACACACATTCAACACCCTCATCAAGATCCTCCCCAGCAATGTCAAAGAATATTTTAGCATCCATGACCCCTCGGGAGATCTTGACAAGGATATCCAACTGGTTCGCCGCCTCTTCGCCACCCGCCCGAACTCCCAACACATCGGAGCAATCAGTCGAGTCCCGACAAACAAGCTGCCCCATCAAAAGCCCCAGCCAATCCCCAGCCGCACCATTCAGCCGAGATCACCTTCCATCCCACGGGGCCTCTCAAACAAACGGCGCCCCACCACAAGAGACACTAACAACCTAGTATCCATCAACCCATGGGAGTTCTCGGCAAGAAACAATAGGTGCCCCATTCACGACATACGTGAACAACTAAAAGCGTCCCGACACAAGAAAAACAACCAAAGGCGGCGCAAAATCTCATCCATAGATGAGGAGCCCCAGGACGAAGACACCCCCACAACAGACTACTCCGACTCTGGGGAACCAGAACCCGGCGAGGAGCTCTCCCCAGCCCACCTGGATTTTTAGGACCACCCCACACCTCCCCACGATGGTGGGGGCCACATCACAGAAATACCATCCCCCCGTCTATGACAAAATGACCCACAAAGGGATCCAAGCATGGCTTCCGGTTGATACGAGAGCGGCCAGATCTTGCCTATACCATCACTTCTACTCCCGTCATGCCTCAGCTTTCATCCCCCTACTCCCCACCACCGCTCACCTCACAGGTGCGGGGGACGGGTCCCTCCCCATCTGTGGGGAGAAAAAGGCACTTAGGGCTGAAACCCACCAAAATGTCTCCACCAATTACAAATTTATTGTGTTCAATTTCACCTGCATGGCATACGATGGTTACCTGGGCTTGGACCTCCTCCAAAAACTCCGCACCAGCATAGACTGCTATAAACACCATCTCTGCTACAAGAAACCACCTAGTCCAACCAACCAACCACCGTGCACATGCCCCACCAACCCCACCCCCCCCCTCATCCCCCCCCCACCCCCCCCCCCAACCCCCCCCAAACCCCCCGAGCCCCCACCCCCCCAAACCCACACCCATCACCTTCTCCGCCACCATAACCTCCGCCCTCACCATTCCTCCTCAACACGAAGCATGGCTCCAACTTCATTGCCCTGCTGGAAACTCCGTTCTATTCTCCCCAACCCCACTAGCAGGAGAAACCGCCACCTGTCTCATGTCCCCTATGTTCCTGCCCCCCATCACCGCTGTACGAGTAGCCAACATCTCCAACACTCCCCTCACCCTTCCCAAAGGCCTTGTTGTTGGGGACATGGAGGAAGCAGAACCATGCCATGACTCCCCCAACCTCCACAACCATCCTAACCCCAATCTCACACCACCTTGACCTACACTGAGCCAGCTCTCTCCTACAACTCCTCCTGGACTTCCAAGACATATTCTCCACGGGAGCCACCGATATCGGCCATACAACATACCTGTCTCACGAGATACATACCACAGGACCGCCCATACGCCAACCATCTATAAGAAAAAACCAGCAGGTCCACGACATGCTCAGTGCCGGTGTAGTCTCCATCCACTAGCTCATGGTCATCCCCTGTCGTCCTGGTAAAGAAAAAGGATGGCACCACATGCTTCTGCATCGATTATAGGCGGTTAAATGATGTCACCACCAAAAATGCCACGCCCCTACCCCATATAGATGACTCCCTTGATTCCCTGTATGGAGCATCATGGTTCTCCACCCTCGACCTCCAGTCAGGATATTGGCAAGTGCCAGTCCACCCCGAAGACAAGGGCAAGACAGCATTCTCCACAAGCAATGGCAAGCACTACGAATTCAACGGGCTGGCTTTCGGCCTCTGCAACGCCCCAGCAACCTTTTCCCACCTCATGGAATCTGTACTTAGCGGACTGACCTGGGAGATATGCCTGGCATACTTAGATGACGTCATCCTATTCAGCCAAACCTGGGCTGACCACCTACTCCACCTAAAAAGAGTCTTCCTATGAATATGACAAGTGGGCCTTAAGCTCAAACCCACCAAATGCATCCTCGCCCAACGCTCCGTCTCCTTTCTCGGACGCACCATCTCCGAGCAGGGCATTGCACCAGACCCAGATAAATTACGAGCCATCGCAGACATCCCCATTCCCTGCGATGTGTATGAAGTCTGAGCATTCATCGGCCTCACCTCCTACTACAGGCGTTTCGTCAAAGGTTTCGCCAATATCGCCAAACCTCTCCACGATCTAACAAAAATGGGCGAACCATTCACCTGGACACTGGAATGACTAGACGGCTTCCAAACCCTCAAGAACGAATTAGTCACCGCTCCAGTTGTCGCATTTCCAAATTACTCCCTGCTGTTCCGCCTATACACAGACCTCTCTCTTCTTGCAATTGGGGCCGTCCTTGCACAAGTGCAAGATGGACAAGAACACATCATTGCCTGCACCAGTCGAACCCTCGACCAGGCCCAAAAAAACTACGCAGCCACAAAACGAGAATGCCTGGGAATCATCTGGGCACTAGAACACTTCTGGGCCTATCTATCCAGAACCCATGTGACCATCATCACGGACCATCAATCATTCCAGTGGCTACACCAGTCAGAAACAAACAATGCCCAAATCATCATGTGGAGAGAAACATTAGAGGAGTTCAACTTTGACATAGCCTACTGACCTGGCAAACTCCATACTAATGCAGACACACACTCCAGGCTCCCCATCAATGCCATTAACAATGCCCCGACCCTCCTATAACAGTGGCTAGATAAAATCCAACCAAACTGGATTCCCCACAACATCTTCTCCAACCTTCAACGACAGGGAGATCACCTATACACACCCTCCGGACACATCGCCCTAGATCTGCACACCGCGCTCGACACCATGACACACCTGCACTCCAACAACGGGATCTACCTGGGGATAAAGAAACTTACACAAGTGTTCAATGACACCTACTGGACACCCAACCCTTCCTAACTTGCGAAACAAGTAGTGCAAGCCGGCCAGGCATGTGCCCTAGGAAAAGACACCACCAAAACAACAGGCCCCTCAGGGCACATTCAGGCCAGCAAACCATGGCAATTCCTCTCAGTCGATGTTATAGACCCACTCCCACCCAAATCAGGCTACAAATACAACATCACCTTCGTCGACACATATCCTAAATTCCTCATCGCCTGCCCCGCAAAAGAACACCACGCACTTGCAGTGGCAGATGCAGTACTACACCACGTGTTCCGATATTTTGGCTTCCCCCAAGCTCTCCATACTGACAATGCACCAGAATTCACTAGCAAAATATGGACACAACTGGCCCAAATATTCGGGTATGCCATTTCTCATTCCTCCCCCTATTGGCCACAGGGAAACAGCATCTGCGAGAGGAGCAACCGTATCCTAATGAACCAAATCTGCAAACGCATAAACGAGGACTGCCCATCCAATGTAAAAATCATACAATGGGGGATGAACACCTGCCTGCGAGAGGACGGCATTACCCCACACGAGAGAATATTCGGGGAAGCACCATTCCTCTTGCCACTCCGAAACCATCTACAAACCCTGGCCACACCACCAACATCTGATCCCTTACACCACCTCAAATGCAGGCTCCACCATCTACAAAACACCCAGGACCTGCAACCTGACATAACACACACCAACCCCTACAAACTGGGCAGCATTGTCATGGTGGCAAGATTCCCCACTCCAAACAAACTATCACCAAGATATAAGGGACCATTCATCATCATTAAAGTCCCAAACCCCTACCAAGTCACAATACAGTGCCATAACACCACCCACACCTACCGAAACCGTCACATACGACCATTCCGACAAAGCCCCCCCCCCCCACACCGCTACCCATCGCCTCTCCCGAGCCCCACGTCACCTCACCACCCCGCTACAGCCAGGATGATGACTACCTTACCTACTACCTCTTCCACTCTCAGTCCCCCCACTGCGACCCCCCCCTCCACAACCCGCCACCTGCACCTGACGCAGCCTCCCCCTCTCCGCCGCTCGCACTTCACCTTACACCACCCGCTGCCACGCCGCCTCCAACCCAACCACCACGCCACCCACCAACCACGATAATGCCCACCACCCCACCCACATTCTCCAACATCACCACTCCACAATACCGCCACTGCTCTGGCCCAAAAGACCCCAACCCCCAACACCGCACAACCCCCACCGCCATCTAGCCCACGTGGTCCACTCTCCACATCGCCCACCCCATCCGGCACAACACCCCCACACCCATCGCCACCTATCTCCCCAGCAACACCCACACGTCGCACACCACCCCCAGCCAACACCGCCCATCCATCCATGCACACCCACACCCCACCAGGACAAACCGCACACACCCAGCCTCATTCCTCACCCATCTCCTCACCCCCAACACCAATCCTAACACGCTCAGGACACGCTCAGGGCGCCTATCCCGCCCACCAGCCAGATTCCTCCACACCCCATCACCACCCATCACATCACCAGCCCATGACAGTCACACACCACCACCAAATACCAACCCTCTCACCCTACACCACCTGGCTCGGAATATTCCACAAGCCAAGCACACAAATCTGCTTAACACTCTACCCCTTTACAAAAGCAGGTCTACCACGCGCATCTCCAGTCTCCTACCAGCCACTGTGGAGCGCACACCTGCCTTCCCATCACCAGAGATGAAGATCCACTATGTACTCTGGACTCCTGCTGGAGGGCGTAAACACTGCATAAGCGGAACAAAACATCTACTCAACCTCCTACAAGCAACCAACCACCACTCCACACTAGACATCGTCTATGACCCCCACCAAGTGCCCCACCAGTTCACACTACACTGGAATCGGCTCCTCCGCAACCTTACCCCCATCCACCGAACGGCCAAATCCAGCACCTACCACCTCCATCCACGGGGTCGTGGCTTTCACCCCCATGACGGTGGTAAAATGCACCCTGACGATGAAACTCCCACCCACCAAGACGGGGAAGTACCAACCACTCTACCTGGGGACATCAGGCAGGTGACTCAGCCTCCCGGGCCACAACAGCCCACCTCACCTTCTCACATATGCCCCTCCTCCCCGCAACCGGACAAACCCCGAGTTAGCAGTCTGAGGACACTACTCTCCAGCCGCAGCAGCCAACACCAGACTCGGGGTGGGAGTTGCTCTATAGCAGTCCCACGCAGGGGCCCAGTAACATCCACCGGGTTTACTGGAGAGGGAGTGACCACCGGTTCTTCCTCCTCTGCCACCCACCTTCAGGAGCGGAGGCATGGTTACATCAGCCAGACTAGCCGGTGTGAGAGTGTCCACCGAATCTCTCCTGCCCGTCCTAAGACAGGGAGCAGGTCCTTGGCAGCGTCCGCTGGGCCTGCTCTAGCGAAGTCACCCACCGGGTGCTCCGCGGCTGCATTAAGCCCCCAGCAGGAGCGTGATACCGTCCAACGTACCTACCCAGTTGAAAGCGTCCACCAAAACTCACCCTCCTGCTGTCTCCGGGACGAGAGGCGCCTGGGAAACGTCCGCCGGATTGCCAGGGCTGAGGAGCATCAGCCGGACCTCCTCCTCCATCTCCGGCGTGGAGTTGAGCTGGCACCCCAGCTGGCACCCGTCGGGCCTGCCAAGCGGAGGGAGGAACCGTTGGTTACCCCTCCTCCACAAAGTTGGAAGCTCGTGTAGAGGAGCGAGTCTCTGGCTCGGCCAAACCCTCCTGTAACCAAGTGGGATGCCCTTCTGCCTCCCCCCACTTTGCCTCGGGGAGGAGATCTCTCCCCTACAGGTACGTCGTGGCAGAGAGTGTGGAGCGGGCCTGTCGTGGGAATCCAGTCGGTCCTGCCATCCCCTTCCCGGCTGCAGACATTGTCGGACTCGTAGGGGCATCGCGGCCGCAGGCTACTCCTGACGGCCTTCTCTCCTGGACGAGACCGCAGTCCCCAGTCACCAAAGGGCGCACGCCACTCCTTCTGGGTTCCCCTGGGTCCCAAGGTGTCCTCTGCACCCTGACGACTTCCCGAGCCATACAAAGGGCTGCCCGTCTCCTGGCTCTGTTTGGCCCCAGTCCCGAGGGCCCAACTACTCCCAAGGGCCCCCTCCCAGAGGGCCTAAGGTGTGCCTCCCACTACGCCCACCAGGCATCCCCGACGTGAGGCGGCGTCACAGTCCCCAGCCGGCCTCCCTCACACACCGGGCAATCACCTGAACCTCCCGAGAGCATGAGTGTCACCCTACTTGATGCCACACCTGAATAGTGTTAACCGATGTCCTCCCTCAGTGTGACCCTTGTATATCCCCCCATGAATGACATCCACCCCTGCCCCCACCTTCCTCATACCTGTGTCCACGAGTGTAACAACCTGTGACTTCTCTGGTGACTCTCAGCGGACTCTCGTCAGTGTAAAGGTGCAGTGCTCCCGTAGTGTTACGAGGGAAATACACCCCAGGATTATCCCACTGGCCGGAAAAGGACTGAACTGTGCCCGCAGCCCCAAGCAGGACACTCAGTGAGCCACAGACTTATAATTCCCAGTGTGCCACTCTGCTATATTGTGTGTTGCCTTAACTGTATTGTAACGGATTCTACAAGTGGGACATGAAATACTCCATATTGTATCGTGTCAGTCAGTCTGGTTAATATATGTGCAATACTGGTTTGCCTGTGTTTATGTCCTGTTCCCTTGGCATAAGTTCTAGCCCAGTCTTGAATTAAAGAACCCCAAAGCTTGTACCTGTGTCTTATGGTGTGAGAAGTCGTGCCACAGAACGCAGGAGAAAACCTGAGGTTTGAGCCTGTGCATCACAGAGCGAGAAGACATGCCATAAAACACAGCATAACACTGGTGGCAACCGGTGGTTCTTGACCCGGTTTTTAAAACAGAACACCAAGGAACAAACAGAAAAAGTATCAAAATGGCCACCAAAACACACATACCTATTCCAAGATTTGACCCAGACAAATACGATATTAACACATACATGTGTATGATCGACAACGAAAAAATAGCAGCAACTTTACCACACCTGAGCAAATTAGTCTCATGCATCACTACAAAAATTGTCCCTGTGTCGTGCTGAAAAATTTTAGCACGCATAGAAATTTAAAATCTCCCACTGGTTTAGCCGCCAGTGTAATGTTATGATTTTTGTCTATAAGAATTTAATAGATTTTTACTGATTACTGAATACTGATTACTACCGAGGAAGAAATCCTAGAATTTTTATGGAAGGCCTCGTAAATTGCTTTCCACTAGGAAGAAATACCAACAGGTAGAAGTGGAAATAATTTTGGTAGGCTGCCACCACCCAGCGTTTGCCAGGAAAGAAGTTATTAGTCCCGCTCAGTGAAAGATGGGACACTGAGGCCTAGATACAGTAATCAGGGTAGCGTGAGTAAATTAGAGTGCGTGAATCCTATAGATAGTAACATACCTTGCGGGCCACTCGATCTCACAATCAAACTTCCCAGAGGAGTTTAGATCAAACACATAAGAAAAATGATTATCTATGATTTACTAACCTTAACATACATAAAATAAAATTAACCCTCGAACAATAGAAACTAGTACACAGTTATACTTCAGTCTCTGATTCCTCCAGAATAACTGGGAAAAATAATGCTCTCTTCTCCACAGAAAATAAATCAGGCTGACTCACATATCACGGTACAAAACTTATTAGTCGAGTGAACACCACCACTGATAAGATCCTTGCGCTTTTACACTCAACAAGATGTTGATAATACTGCACGCAGATGAATTATACGCCCGATCAATAATTTACATACATTAATTATACATATAACTTGACCTCTTAACCTAACACGAGGTACACAAATAAAGAGAAAAGAATATTTCAAATTCTGGTGTGACTTGCATTAACCACGGTCTCTAACGGACTCGCGGATTTAATTCCCCAGGCTCACAACTTATCACCAAGATTACTCTAGATTTAGTATATTCGCCCTAATTTTCCATAGGTTAACATAAATTAACATAATTATGTATATGATCGGTTGCACAAGAATGATTCTATTTAAAATTTCACAGCGCTTGCAATACCCTGTATGTTAGGAAATCCGACTTCATAAAACACACTCGCTTTTATCTAGAATACTTCACTTTAGAAGAAAAGGCTTTTCCAAGTGGACCATACGAATACATAATCGACAACAATGCAGAAAGAAATGAACTAGGGGGAGAGGATTGTGTAAGGGCTTTGGCCAGTAGCACCGCGTATCTCCAGTGAAGACTGTATTGGGGCCTCGATGTTACACACGCAATCTGTTGATCGCCATGCCGTCAGGACTCACAATGAATATAGAAGAGAAGTTGGGGAATATCATCAGTCAACTTACTATATATA
>JAGKTI010042737.1:0-10064 GCA_018397915.1 Birgus latro
GCTTCACGATCAAGGAGGTAAAAAAAAAAAATCCTTTTGGTTAATATAGAAAAGCATGTTAGAGGTGAAAGAATGAAAACAATGGAGAATGAAATGTCAGCGATGAGAGCGTATACTGTGAAGATTTAGGGAAAATGGAAGTGATGACGGAGAATGAAGAGGAGGCAAAATGTGCAAGATTTATGGAGGAGAAGGAGAATGAGGGGTGAGGAAGTTGGGGGAGAGGACGAGAGGGGAGGGAGTAGCGATGATGAATTGTGATGAAGAGTCATGAAGGCGTTTTTGTCTGGAACCTTCTGGATGAACTGTCGAATTATGAACTAAGCAACGAAGAGTCTGCATATTTCCTGACAAAGAGAGGGTTTCTCGTCAGATGAACAAAACGCATTTGACAGCGGTAAAAAAAAAAAAAATAAATAAATAACAATAATAATAAACGTACTGAGGTTTGTCTTGTCATCAGTGGTGCTGATGATAATGAATTTACCGGTAATGATGTTGACGATGATGACGATAATGGATATCTTAATGATGCCACCTCTTTTTTCATAATATGTCATCATTGCTGTTGCTGTTGTTAGCGGATGTGATCTCACGGGTTTCAAAACATAAAGTATTTCTCGTTCTTGTTTATGACACGAGGCTTTCCTATTGATTAATCACAATGATGGCAGTACTGATGACCTTTACTTGAACCAGCCAGTAGTTTTACTTGCGTCGCAAGACACGAGGCATATGGCAGTTTATCGTGTTCTTACAGGAAATTTTTAAAAATAAGTCTTCACTGCACTCAATCCGCCAATTATGCGACATCCTTTTTCACAGGAAGGTTTTTGCTCACCTTGCTCATTTTTTTTAAGCATTTCCCCTCCCCTCATTTCCTCTTCCCTTTTGAGTTTTCATGGCAGGATGCAAGTCACGCGTTAACGAACATGCTTGTTTTTCTTATACTTTTTTAATCTACGACAGATTTTATTTACCTTTTTTTCTTTTTCATTTTGTATGTGTTTTCTTTCCTCTTTTTTCATTACCTGGAGTAATTTGGAGCAAGCAAATATTGTAACGGGCAGCATTATTTAGCCTCCTGACTTTCCCAATTTCTCACAGAATCTTTTAATGAACACCATTCTTTAACCTACAAACTTCTTCTCCCGCAGCATATTTGAACCAGCAGCATATATTGGATCTTAAATTTATGTACAATATACATATATTAGCAAATTTATTTTGAGCCGTGACCTAAGTGTCACAAGAGATTTTGTCACAGGTGTTGTTTTGTAAACACCTTAATATTCTTTTGAATGTTATTTATATAGTTTGAATATAGACATAGTCTGCATAAACAGCATGCCAGAAAACACGGGTTATATGCAGAATAAAGTAATAAGGAAGAGTCGCTCAGGCTTTAGGCCAATTAATGTAAAATAATTTTTTCTCTCCACAACTCCATTAAAATTCGTTATATCGACATGAAACCAAAACCCAAAAGTGCATCTTTCAAATTTGCATCCTATAACATGCCTCATTACCTCAGGGGGGTCACTTCCCAGTAAGTGATAGGGGGGTCAAGGTCGGATGATTCGGGCCAAAAATTTCCAATGGACGTAAAATCGTAAATTTTCACTCGATTTACTCTAAATTTGATGCGACATTTTTGACTAGATATCCTGTTGTGTTTATGTCAGCACTAAAATGACTGCCGGGGAAGGGTTTGATGTGCCTTGGCACCGCTTCTTGGTTATTTATTTATACTTAATTTTCATGTAGCCGTACGGTAGGATCTGCGTTCTCTGACGCTCGACAGTCATACGTATTGCTGGTTGGTACCGATAATCACGCAACATACTGATTTTTTTTTTTTTTTATTCCTTGGCCCGATCTGGATTCTCTTTAGGTATGTTCTTTAATTTTTGTAAGTTTCTCACTTAAACTTCTGTTGGAACAGTACATGAGGTTTTTATTTTCGACCAGAGTGATGATCATTTTTAACGCAATTGGGAGCTTTGGTTTCTAAGCAAAATCAGTTCGCTGTGTGCTAGCAATAGTAACATGCTTAGTAAGTTACTTGTAGTGAAAACTTTTAACACTCGTTTTCGGTCCATTCAAAACATTCTGTACGCCATTCGTTCTTTTCTCTTTACTAATTTTCTGACTCTATCTGAATTCAGAGGTTTATGATTATGGTGGACAGATGCAGCCAAAAGAAAGTACAGAAAAGAGTACCATCCATCCATCTACTATCAGCTACTTCATTGCCCCATCAAAAGCGTAGGGGCCTGGCGGCCTAAAGAGATTTCTTAACCACTCTGTTTCAGTATGATATGTCCTGTCTCCCAGCTGGACATGACTGAAGGCGGCTTTCCGGGTTTCTACTCATCACATTACACAGGGAGCAGCATGCCCAGCGATGGCATGAAGTGGAGCCAAGCACGTCTGTGTATAGCTGACTTTTCATGTAATTTCAGTGAGGTTGTACATCCTCGGCTGTATTGCTACTAAGCATATAATTATATGTTCGGCGAAGATGGACGCTAGACTACAAGCAAGACAAATATGTCCGACAGCTCTAGGAACTAATCCTTCAACGGGAGATTAATGACCATTATCATGAGCATTCTATCACCAACGGAGTCGGCCTATTAGACTTCGACCCTAGCGACTGGTATTCTCTATGCAGCATTCGTATAAGTGTCTCCTTGTTGCTGCTGTTGGCCAGAAATGTGTTGATTCACCAAACATGTAGGCACTAGACGTGCATCGTTGGGATCTATGTCAGTTGGGCTGCTTTGGTGAAAACTGTTCTCAGATGTATTAAACCAACAGTTGCGCCTGGGCCATAAAGCTCCAGGATAACAATGTATGAACACTGCTGGGGCAAAGGAATAGAATGGAGAGCTGTTGCTCTTTGCATTCGTTCGTAAGAAATCTCTTTCTAAATGTACTGAGGGTTTCATAATTTCTATAACATTTCGCTTCTTCTGGTGCATCTCCATTATTCCATCAGTAACTCCTACCTAAAAGATCCGTAAACTGACAGTGGAAGAGCACAAAATGAAAGGTTTCAGACACGTGCTTTGTGAAACGTAGCAAACAGTCATTGACAAATCATTAAACCTACAGGAACCTGGTTCCACCTCTGGAATAATACTATCTGCACAATAGGCGCGTGAGTTATATACCTTTGAATATTAAGTAATTCAGTTTGATATAGTCTGATTGCACACACGTCTCAGGAAGGGTGGGTGTTAAACTTTGATCAGCGTGTATGTGTGTGTGTGTGTGTGTGTGTGTATGTGTGTGTGTTTGTTTGCATACATACTGTGTGTGTGTGTGCGTGCGTGCGTGCGTGCGTGCGTGCGTGCGTGCATGCACATGCACCCCTGTGTGTGTGTGTTTGCATGCATACCTGTATGCGTGTGTGTGTGTGTGTGTGCGTGCACACATGCACCCCTGTGTGTGTGTGTGTGTACGTGTGCACACGCACCCCTTTGTGTGTGTGCACGTGTGCACATGCACCCCTGTGTGTGTGTGTGTGTATGTGTGTGTGTGTGCGTGCATGCGTGCACATGTGCCCCTGTGTGTGTGTTTGTGTGTGTGTGTGTGTCTGTGTGTGTGTTCTTACCTAATTGTTCTTACCTAATTGTAACTTTAAAGGAATGAGTCAAGCTCGTACTGTCCCGTGTATTAAACCATTTTATCATACATATCCTTAAATTTATTAATAATTTTGGCACACACTATTTCAGTCAGTAGTGTATTCCACTCATCATTTGTCCTGTTTGGGAAACTGAATTTCCTGTCGTCTTTATCGCCTCTTGTTGTATGTAGTTTTTTGCAGTGTCTCATGCTGATGCTTCCCCCTAGGTTATACATTCATTTATATCTATTTTCTCTTTCCCTGAGATGCATTTGTATAGCATAATCATGTCTTCTCTTTTCCTTATTCCCTGTGGTGTTAGTAGATCCAATTTTTCTTGTCTTTCTTTGTAGCTTAGATCCCTTATGCTTGGTACCCATCTTGTAGCTGCCCTTTGTACTTTTTTAATCTTATCTGTATTTTTTGAGATAAGGATTCCAGACTACTGATGCATACGCCAGGGTTGGTCTGATGAATGATGTTATTATCTTTCTCGGCATGTCTTCATTTATATATGTGAATGCTATTCTCATTTTAGCAAGCAATGTATACATGCTACGTACTTCTCACTGATGTGGTCAGCTGGAGATAGTCTGTTACTGATAATCACTCCTAGGTCCTTCTCCCTTTCTGATATGTGTAGGGTTGATCTTCCCGACTTATAATCCCAATCTGGACTTTTATCACGTTTACCAAACTTAATTTCATGACATTTGTCCACATTAAATTCAATTTGCCATTTATTTCTCCATTCATGAAGCTTATTTAATTCGTCTGGTAGCTCTTTGCATAAATCTGTGTTGATCTTCCTGACTTATAATCCCAATCTGGACTTTTATCACTTTTACCAAACTTAGTTTCATGACATTTGTCCACATTAAATTCAATTTGCCATTTATTGCTCCATTCATGAAGCTTATTTAATTCGTCTTACAGCTCTTTGCAAAAATCTGTGTTATTAATTTTCCTTTGTATTTCTGCATCATCTGCAAACATATTTAGATAGCTTCCATTTCCAATGTTACTGTCTATACCATTTATATATACTAAAAACATAACTGGTATCAGCAATGAGCCCTGTGGAACTCTGCTAGTCACTTCCCTCAATGATGAGTAATTTCCCCTTAGTACTGTTCTCATTTCCCTTTTTCTGAGAAAATCCTGCATCCAGCAGGACAGATTGCCTTGGATATCTCCTTGATGGAGGTATCCATAAAAGTCTGTGGATGGTTTCCATAAAAGTCTTTGGTGCGGTACTCTGTTAAATGCTTTCTTGAAATCAAAATAAATAATGTCCACTCATTCTTCTCTTTTCTGAAATGTTTCTGTAACTCTACCTTAGTAGCTTAATAGATTAGTAACACATGATTTTCCCCTTCTAAAACCACTCTGTCTTTGTGTTATCATACTGTGTTCTTCTAGATGGTTTACCTGAACTTTTCTTATCAGCGTTTCTAGTACGGTATCTTACTTACAAAACTGGTCGGTGATACTGGTCGGTAGTTTAGTGGATTCTGTATATTCTCTTTCTTGAATAGGGAAACATTGTTTGTTTTCTTCCAAATATCAAGTAGTTTACCTTGACCTAAGGATTCCTTGAATATTAAATACAATGATTTGCTTGACTCTTCTGCACATTCATGTACCACCCAACCTGAAATTTCGTCCGGACCATTTGCTTTTCCTTTGTCTAATATACTTAACTGTACCTGTACTTCTTTTTCTAATATTTGTATAAATGGTAATAAATGTGGGCATGCATGTTCCATATCATCTCTTTCAAAATTATTTTCTGTTGTAAAAACTGATTGGAAGTTTTTATTTAGTTCTTCACAAAATAATATCTTTCCTGTGTATAGATGATCCCCTCATCCGTAATGGACTGTATTTTGTCTTTAACTTCGGATGTAACTGTAAAATAGCTTAGGTTGATCACTACTTTTATTTATAATGTCTACCTCAAACTGTCACTGAGCTTCCCTCCTTATCTTTGTATAGTCATTTCTTGCCTGTTTATAGTTGTCATATGCCATCTCACTCTTGCATCTTCTGTATCTGTTCCACAGCAAGTCTCCTTTTTCTTTTGATTTCTTACATTCTGTATTAAACCATTTCTTTATCATCATTTCTGTTTCTTTGTCCTGAGGGATGTAATTTTGGACTCCTTTTCAGTAATATCACAGAATTTTCTATAATAATATTTTAATCTTGTCCTCTAAGCTCCTTTTCCCAATCTTTTACTAAGAAGCACTTCTTAAGTTCATGATAGTTGCCCTTCTTGTAGTTTAGACAGTTTTTGTAATTCTCATTACTGGTAACCTTGTCATATGCAATCCGAAGTTGCAATTTAATACTGCATGGTCGCTTTTGCCGAATGGAGGTTGATACATTATATTGTCATTATTTTCTTGGCTAGTAAATATAAGATTTAGTACTGATGGATCATCAAGTTCTCTTTTTCTGATGTTTTCCGTGATGCTGTGTTAGGAAAAAATCCTGCACAAGATCTAGGAGCTTTTGATCCCAACAGCTTTCACGGCTTCTTACATCTAGAATATTCCAATATGTATTTGTATTGAAATCTCCAGTTAATATAATTCTCTCAGATTTCTCTCCAGTTCTATGTAATAATGTTCTTAAAATCTCAGTTGTACTTTTTCATGTTCGCCTCTTTCCCAAGTGTTTGTTTTGCATGGCATGTATAAATTTGCCACAATTAATTAATTGCAATCAGTTCTACTTGTGAGGGCATATCTAGTTTTATTTCGTTGACTTGTAGCTTTATCCTCGTTTAAATTATAATTCATCTTCCCTTTCTTAAATTTCTGTCTCTTCTCCGTATACTGTATTCCTCATAGTTTACGGTATCGTTGATATCTTTGGGGTTAATTTTGTTTCAGTTTTGCAAACAATATGTGGTTCCTTTTCCTTGATATAGTCTTATATCTCTAATAACTTAGGAACCATTCCATCTACATTTCAGTACATCAACTTAATCATCTTGTTTACATACTTGTCATACCTTGAGTCTACTACCTTCCTCCATTTTGTTTCCTGTTGGTTATGTATCACTTTCGTACCTGCAATCCAATTACTTCGTAAAAAAATGTTCTCTTCCTCTGATCTTCCCTCGTTCTTTGTTTTCGCCTCCCCCCCTCTCCTCCTTTAGTATTCCCAACTCCTCTTGAGTTAGGCATCTTTTTATCCATACTTCTTCTTTTTTTTTTTAATTCCTTTTTTTCCATAAGTTTGCATTTTTTAGTATTTCCTCCAAAGTGTTCACACTGTGGAAGGTTACTTTCAGGGGCCTTAACTTATTTCTCTCATATTTCCCTAGTCTTTTGTGTTCCACTATGTCTTTATTACAGATTTCCTCTGATACTTCATTATGCTCATTATATTTGCCATCTCCTGTCTCTCGAAAATTTGCTTTTTATTTCTTCTTCATCTATACCAGTGATTACTATAGATTTGTTGATATCTGCTGAATCTTTGACCAATTTTGGGTTGTTTTGGATTACTTTTTTTTTTTTACTTCCTTTTTAATGCTTTTCGATTCTTGTTCCTAAGTTTTTCCTTACTTTCATCATGTAACTTTGCATCACTTCATTCCCCTGCGTTATCTTCTCTTCAGTATCACTGCTTTAGTCTGTCAGACTGCTTGCTTGCCTAATTGTCTCTGTATCATTTCTGAACTCCTCCACAATACTCTCATGGTTGACAACTGTACTTGTCATTTCACTAATCTTCCTTCTAAGTGAATCCATCT
This sequence comes from Birgus latro, assembly GCA_018397915.1. Classification (NCBI taxonomy): domain Eukaryota; kingdom Metazoa; phylum Arthropoda; class Malacostraca; order Decapoda; family Coenobitidae; genus Birgus; species Birgus latro. The sequence continues at coordinate 7,407 of JAGKTI010042737.1, forward strand.
CAACTAACAGCTCATCTATTATTGTCTTTTTTTTTTAATTTTTTTACTAGTTTTTCATTTTTTTCCATCTGCATGTGCAATTGTTTCTTAATTTCATCCATTTCACTCTGATAAGCCTTCTCCAACTTGTTCACCCTCTTTACTAGTTTGTTATGTTTCCCTTTCAATCAGTTCCTGGTAGAAATCATCGTCCTGTTTTCTGCCTTTATCCCTTTTCTTAACTCCTTCCATATTGACTTGGCTATAGATGGTGCTCATCTTGTGGTATTACTGAGATAAAAATTCTACTTATAAGTATGCATCACCTTGGTAATCGCATGTGGTGGACGAAACAGCTGGGAGCTTGATCACTGCATTCCTGCACTAATTGGCTGTATTCTTTTACTTGGACAACATTTTTGCTTATACTTGCTATACTATATTAAAACACCACTTAGTTTAACCTAATACAGAGCTTGATTCATATAAAGATACTATTTAGGTGTGGCCAGTTGTGGACCAGGGTGCCCAGCACAGTGCAAGGAGACACGTGTTGACTCTGATGCTCCCTGTGTGTGTGTGTGTGTGTGTGTGTGTGTGTGTGTACATGCACACCTGTAAGTGCATGTGTGTGTGTGCATGCACACCTGCGAGTGTATGTGTGTTTCCACACCTGTCAGTATCTATGTGTGTGTGCCTGCCTGTGAGTGTGTATATATGCATTCATGCCTATGAGTGTGTGTGTGCATGCTCGCCTTTGAGTGTGTGTGTGTGTGTGTTTGTGCATGTGTGCCTGGAAATGTGTGTGTGTGTGTGTGTGTGTGTGCACAGCTGTGAGTGTGTGTATATGTGCATGCATATTTGTGAGTGTGTGTGTGTGTGTGTGTGTGTGTGTGTGTGTGTGTGTGTGTGTACTTGTACCCAAGTAAATAAAAGTTTTGATTCGATTTTGCTCAAACATGGTGGATGTGTTCAGGGTCAACTAAAGAGTATCCACTAATAATTTATGGGTATTTCCCTACGTTATGTCATCAAGATTATGTACATATGGTCAAGTAAAAGAATATGCAGTATACATGCACATTAATAGAAACGATATAGTAGAGTCCAAACAGTATATTTTTACTAGATCTTATTTCATCATTGTATTTATACATATTTAAGGAAGAATGCTATCTGCGATCGTCGCAGAGTAACTAGTTATATTTATTTTTTTTTTTTTTATAACATAAAGGACAACCTAGCACACTGTATTCATCACTAATTAGCCACAAGCATCGAACATATTGGAGCATGGCCGGTGGCGTTGGTGCAGCGCAATCTATAAAAAGCTAAGAAGAATTTTGGGAAGGGATCGAAGGCCTGGGAGATGCAGACACTGACGTACTCTACTCTCTAAATCACTCTAATGGTCAGTACATCTCGTGAATCAGTCATTAGTGGATGTCGGTCTTTCACTTCCCTGAAGTGTTAGTGTAAGAATAAGAAAGCAGTCAAGTCAAGAAGAGAAAGAAAGCGTGTTTCCCATAGAGTGATGGCTTATTAATGTTGTTTTTGGCCTGGGCAGGGAAGGGAGAGACACAAGCATCCCTCAAGCTTGTTTGCTCTTCCCACTCTATAAGCCACAACCCAAACCTTACAAGTGTAAAAGGTAAGTTGCTTTTTTTTTTTTACTTAGTCATTTTATTTGTCATTATATATCTTTCATTGTATTGTTTTCCTCTTACTTTTTTCGTACTTGCAGGAAAAATATTCGCATTCCTTGTTTACTGTACAGTACTTTCATCTACAGCCTTCCCATCCCACCGAGCTTATCTCTGGCCTTATCATTCGTTGACGGCATGGGTTGTCCCTTACACACACAGCTGCACCCATTTCCTCTCTCCCCTCTTCCCTTTTCCTCATTCCATTCACGCAATACCACCTAGAGCAAAAGAAACAACTCGATACTGGAAATAACATTATAAACATTAACAAGAGGGAATATATTCATTATCATATTTTTATTTATAAATACACATATTACGCAGTGAATTAGTTCATTTTACATATTTTTGGTTTTGAACAAGCATTTCAGCAACATATCACATGTTCTCGTGGTGAATATATGGATGTAAAACTTCCCTTTCCTTCACACTAAATCCCTCATACGAGGTGGTAATCTTGGGTCGTATTGAATCTTGGCAGCGACGTTCAGCCAATACACACACACAGCAGCACCCATTATCTGAAAACAGACTAAAAATAGCATGCTTCTCGTCTCCTTCCATACCCACTATCCCACCCAGGGAAAAAAAAAAATCCGTACAGGAATAAGCATTAAAAGCAGTAAGAGGGAATACATTCAAAATTATATTTTTTAATTAACAAGTACACATATTATGAACTGAATGTGTTTATTTTACACATTTCTTGTTTTGCACAAGAATTTCAGTAACAACTGAGGTGTTCTCGTAGTTAATAGATGGATGTAAAACCTTCCCTCCCCTTAATGCTAGTCCCCTCGTGTAAGGTGCTAGTCGCGGGTCTTATTGAATTTTAGCTGCTGCGGTTCAACTATACCCACAAAGGAGCACACTTATCTGGTTAGAGTATAAAAATAGCATCTCTCGCCTCTCTTTAGACACAAATTACGCCACCTAGACTACTAAAATAACTCGATACTCGTATAAACACAAT
>JAGKTI010042738.1:0-10064 GCA_018397915.1 Birgus latro
AGAGAGAGAGAGAGAGAGAGAGAGAAAGAGAGAGAGAGAATCACTGTCGCGTAGCCATCTTTTCTTTTCCTGTGTTTTCTTACAGGCAGTTTTGAAAACAATGGTCGTTCTTGAATTTAGAGTTATCGATTTCTGTGCTGAGGCTTTAACAATCAGGACTCATTAACCAGTGTAGAACTATATTGTCCGTGTAATTTTAATGATGCCAATGCTTTGCATGCTGCTAATTTTTTTGACGCTTTTCTTTTCAGACATTTTCATTCATGTAGTACATTTTTTTAATTACGTGTGCCCTGATATTACACTTCTTTTTCTTGACACCATGTACTATTTTGTCTTGATGGTCTTTGCTCTTTCTTTATAATGTCTCCCCTTCTCTTGCCAGTCACATTAATAACTTGTCACTATTAATTAACTTATCCTCTTGCCTTCCAAGCTTCATTTGTCTCCATCCCTCACTGTAATTAATTGTGTTCTCTCTTTTTTTTTGTCGTTACCTTCGTGTCGATTATTGTTTTTCTTCGGATTTTAGAGTACGTTGAGTTAATAATTTCTTAAGTATGGAAACAGTTTTTCATACTCATAACCCTTCCTTTTTGTCATATTTCAAGATAAACTATACTTGATTGCTCTTATATTTTCTCATCTGTAGCTTATCTCTTCCTCTTCTCCCGATAAAAATTTTGTCACCTGAATCCACAAGAGCCGATGCGTCTATCGTTTCAGTCGACACTTGCCTCCCATCAGCAGTAAGCCCTTCTTGATCTTCTTATCCCCAATCCTTTTCTTTGGCCAGTTCATGCTGCCCTTATTGTTAGTCGCATTTTCTTGCTTGGTTTCTTTCTTTTGGTCTTTCTTTCTTGTTTAATTGTGGTAGGCATTTCTACCCTTCAGATTGAACCGATTCCGACCAAACTTGGAAAGAAAGACCAGTCTTTGACCTAGTTGTGCCCGCAAGGTTTTGGTTGTTAGGGACTACTCGTTGGCTAGTAACGGCCGAAAAACAGTTTTTTCGTGCTTTTCACGTTTTGAGGTGTAGAAGCATTACTAATGGACGTAGAAAGCTCTAATTTCCTTAGGCGTAATCTTGAGGTCATTTGCAATCGGAAGTGTACCATCCATTATCCTCTCTCATCTAGTTTTCGAGTGGCAACCCTGCGAAGATTGGCCTCAGTGTCCCTGATAACCAGTACTGTTTTTTCAAAAATGTCTGCCTAGTTCCCCAGCTGCTTGATGGAATTGAATGATATTTTGCATGCTTATAAACATTGGCTAGTAGTACAACTTTCTATCGTATGCCTATTTGTTACGTTGGCCAGGTAGGGGTCAAAGGTCATCAAAGTAAAAAATCACAACCACGCTTGCACAAAACGCAAATGCTCCGAAGATTAAGCCAGGGCCATGATTCTTGGGTGTAATGTAGCACTGGAGTACCTCCATAAAAATATGACATTTAGTGTCGAAACTCACTTCCAGTCACTGGCAGTACCACCTGAAATTTTTACCTCTGGTGGGCTATTCCGTGAATTTCAAGTTTCCTAGCTCCACAGAGGGTGGATGGGATCGAATGAAACTTTGCATGCTTATAGACGTTAATGATTACTACAAGTGTGCTTTATATGTCCATGACCTACATCTGCTATGTCAGGGGTCAAAGGTCATCAAGTGCATAAAATATGAAAAGCACTAAGATGACGATCTTCCTCGCGTGGAATGCCAAGAATACGAAGGTTATTGATCAAGGGGCCATGATTCTTGGTTGGGATGTTGTCCTTCCATACCGCCATGCAGGAGTGACTTATACCGAAACTCACTTTCGGTCGCTGACAAAGCTTGGTACGCTTAGAGCTGGCCATCGTCGCCTACCAGCTTGTCTTGAGAGCGGTGGGTCCTTCAGAAGCTCCCTCCTAGGTTTTAAATCCTATAAAAAAAAATATGTTTTCTTCATTTTACATTCTCTTCTTCCTTGTTCATTCCTTCCTCTCACGTTTTTTTTTTTTTTTTTGTAATTTTTCATTCCTCCCCATCACTGACCACTTCATGCATTATTTTCCAGCTAATTTCATGTGCTTTTCCTTCTCTTTGTGCAAGCTCTGTTATTTTACTTCTTCCTGTCCATGCTTGGCTGGTTTCCTGTTAAGCATATTTTTCATCTTCCCTCATTCCCTTTTCTTTCTCACCTAATGCTGCATCATTCTTTCCCTCACAATCAAACAAGTTGCAGTCATGCTTATTTTGTCACGTCTCATGGTGTTTCCGTCTCTCTTTCTTCTCAGATATTCTTCCACAGTTTACGTGTCCTCAGTTTCTTCTCTGTGTTTTTTCCTCATTTTCCTGCATTCACCTCCACCCCTTGTTAACACCTTTCCTTCTCCTCCTCTCTGCATTTTCCCTCCTCGTCCTTTCTCAGCCTTATCTTGTTATCCTCGTCCTCAGGCCACCTCCAGGGCAAGGCGGTGTTGAATATCTTTAGCATGAACCCTCTGACTCGTAGGTTTTGCCTCAGCTGAAAATGGCCGTTAAGTTCTAGTGCCTATAAAATACTTATGCAGCGAATTGTTTAGGTAAGACCTACATAGTAGAATTAATTTTTTTCATCCATTCATCAATTATCCATTCTAATATTGCCTTACCAAAAGCGTATACTCCTAGAAACGAATGGCTTAGGCAAAATTATGTCAACAAACTTTCTTACTTTAAGATTTCATGGGCATGTTATACTGCAAAAGTTTCCCCACCTGATTCCACCAATAAGAAAAACTTCAGAGGGTACACATGCAAAATGGCCGAGATTGCATAACCTGATGCTGAAATTAACCTATTTTCGGCAATAAGTAACTTAGAAACACGCTTGATGAGTCACCTTTAACTGTCGGTTTGGCTGCAGATCCCTTTGAGGTTATCAGAAGTCATGGTTATGTGCTAAGATCTTTGTCTGTTGGTTATTACCAAAAGTTTTTGAGGAATCAGGCTACTTCGCAACGAAATTACAATAACACGTTATGAGGTGCACAGAAAAGATTACTATGACTAAAAAGAATTTACAGCCCTACATCTAATAATAACTGTTACTTACAGTCCTGGAAAACATGCAGATGTGATGGTGATGATGATGATGATGATGATTATCAGTCATGCAGAGCAGGATGGTATCATTTTCGGCAACGTGCCCAATACTGATGCAAGAGATACAGCCTTTGTGTGTGTGCGTGTCTTTCTGTCTGCCTTAACCCCTCCAGGGCTATTGGATGGATTTGAATGAAACTACCCAATTACTTCCGTCTGGTTACTCCAACGTTTGTGGGGCGAGATCCCCCAGTGATTCTTGGGGGGTTGCAGCTCCCCTCCGCAAATCAGAAACGACCAGAAGTAGGGGAAAGTGAGCATATGGATTTCAACTAAACATCTCGGGTCAGTTCGTCTGGTTCCTTGATAGCTTCTTTAACTACATACAATTTTCCTTCATTATTCTGGGGACTCAGCCCCTAACCAAAACTTAAAAGGATACAAAATAGGGAAAAAAGGGCAGATATCTTTTTTGATATTTTAGTACATGTCGTAGAATTGGCTCCCATCCGCAAACTGTATATTGTTTCTGTTGTTACTAATATTACAACTACGACACCGACGACGACGACGACGACGACGACGACTCGCTAAGTACATCCTGGGATACCACCCTTCACAGCAAATGCATTTCTTTCCTTTTGAGAGATAACCCATCATGCCTAAGTGGTCACGGATGTCTTCGCTGGGAAAGCTCTGTAATATATTCCGTTCACATATGTCACCAGTGCGATCATGTGGCTTTTACGTAGGACGATTAGCCTCATTTATGACGCAGCATTATTAGTCCGTATTTTTTTCCAAATCAGCATTCATAACTTAGGACAGGGTATGTAAATGCTATATATATATATATTTTTTTGTCTTTGAATGGCTAGGAAGGAAATGCACATATATTTTATCATCATCATCATCCCAACTTTGCACCCAAAATTCTCTGAAACATGCGGAGCCCCTTGAAGTAGCACCATAACGTGTTCATTGCGGTCCGTTCTTTCGACAAACACATATTTTCGTGTTGCATTTATCACTACATTTCCATATGGTGCCACTAGTCAAGTCATTCTGATAGTCAGGAAACCAATTAGAGACGTTTGCCAGCCCAATACCTAGGGGAAATATCATCGCCACGCCATGCCTACACCTTATGATAAATCCAATGGCCATATAAGGAGGCTGCAGCTTTCGTTGGTGAAAGGTTTTCAGGGGGTAGATAACCTGAAGTAGTGGCCACCTTCGGCTGGAAGCTTGACATCCATGTGGCCTTTAGGTCTGATGATGTCAGGCACCAATATATCATCAAGAGAACCACTTCTGCCTTTTTCAGCTGGAATTTCGAGGAGGTAGGAGATATAAAAATTGAAGTGAATGTTTTTGCAATGGTGTACGTCGTGAGGACTGAAACTTTACCACCTCCATATGATCTTGATGTGGTATCGCACCCACTGAAAAGCGCATGAAGAGTAGAGCTACTGAGAGATCTGAAACCAGCTTCTTCAGTCTAGGATGCACAGTGGTTAAGTGACATCGTGCAGTTGGTCAAAAAAGTGTTGATCTTCTGTTTTCTTTATATTTTGAAGAAGTGGATGCAGCATTTAAAAATAACTTCCATAACTTTCATGAATGCGAATGTGTTCTTTTATTAATGACGTAACCATAAAGACAGAACATTTTAAAATATATTTAACACATTATGCATTCTAAAATATATTTCAAGGGAATAAAACAGGATAGAAACCACCCTCATTGTAACACCATCAGCCACCAAGTTAAAATACTTTTATTATGGAGTATATAATGTTGCAGCTATTTCTATGGCATCCCCAAGCTTTATGTCGAAATACGCCAGAATCTTCATCAACAATGGCTCTTGGCTTTTCAGTCGCAGAAAGCCATGTTGAGATACGGATTTTGAAGTCAGCATCCCCTTCAGCATGTTCTTCGGTGACTTCTGCATGTACCATTTCCTGTGCAAGGAGATTGATGGGGGCATGTTGTTTGATGTATTAACATGGGAAGCATTTTATTCATGGGTAAATGCATTTCTGTGGACACAAAGACTAGCACCAATTTAGTTTTTTGTTCAACAACGATGGGGTTCATCCTTAGCACTTGTGATATAATATTCGTTAAATACAAAGGTCCATCACAGTACCATAGTCGCCGTACAAATTGTGGTTCTGAACCCAAATAAGACGACGTGAGTGGAATCGAAAGGTGAATTATTTGCCGTATATGAGACCCCAAATAAACCCATTGCACGCGATAAAGTCTTCAGTAAATTTTTGCGGAACCTCCGTGGACATTCTACTTTTTTCGTTGCTGGTACTAGCTGGCGCCCAGGGCGAACCTTCTCACTCCAGAAATTTAAGGCGAAACGCAGCGCTACATTAACCGAGCAGTAAACCCAAACAACCTTCATTGGCCACATTCGAGTGAAGTTCCTTGGCCCAGAGACCATTTTTAAGGAACTGCATATGGTTACCTACAGCGCAGCAAATATTCTGAGTTACACGAAAACCATTTGACTTGCCACTCAGTGAAGAGTAATCCATTATATATGGATGCCTAAGAGTCTATTTAAATGAGTCGAGCTCGTTATTAGGCTAAATTAAGTGATGATTCAACATAGCAGAGCAAGTATAAACAAAAAAGTGTAGTCTAAAGAAAATTAACCTACAAAAATCAGTTACCCAAGGAATTCGCTGTGGTAGCCAAGTAGCAGACCTAGCACTCCGAGGTGGGCGGCTACGGCAGGGAGATGCCACATTGTAAGTAAAAATTTTCTTTCTGCAAGATGGATTACTTTGGAAAGGTGTCTGTAGAAGGTGGTAAGAGAATGGATAAAAGCAGAAAACAGAATGATGGCTTCTACCAAGAACCTGTTGAAATGGAAACAAATAATAAATTAGTGGAGAAAGTGAATAAACTGTGTAAACAATGATTTAATAATTTCTCAACTTGCAAACTAGATTGATAACAATATATGTATCTAGTAGTGTAAGTATGAATTCTAAGTGTGTTCATGGCTATGTGACAATTCTCGCAGCTGTCAACAAGCGTCACTGTCTTGCAAAATATGATGACTTAGTGTCCGGAGAGACAGGTCTGACCTGGCCCCTATCCAGTGCAACCTCAGTTCTGGGGTTGATCTACTAAGGGGAGGACTGTGTTCAGCTAGTCAAAATAAATATCCGTTAATTCACATCAGACTTTGGATTCACGTCTTGGGTGTGAGTGGTTTAGCAACTGGAGAAAACTTTTCAAATGGAAATGGAAGCAGTCAAAAAGGAACTATGCTTGCAGAGGGAAAAAAAAAAATGCGAAGAATTAGCGAAGGAAATAAAGAGAGAAGAGACAACAATAGATGAGCTGTCAGTTAAGATAGATTCACTGAGAAAGAAAGCAAGTGAAATGGGAAGTACAGTAGTCAAACACGAGTGTGTTTCGGAGGGGTTCAGAAATGATACAGATACAATTAAGACAAGCAAGCAGTTGATAGACCAAAGCAGTGATACTGAAGAAAAGATAACTCGGGGAAATGAAATCATGAGAAATTGCAAAGATGGAGTACAAACTACGTATGCTGAAATGATAAAAGTGAAGAAAAAGATAGAAAGTCGAGAGAAAAAAGGCGTAAGAAAGGAAATGAAAGAAATAATAAAAATTGCCCAAAACTGATCAAGGAATTGGCTAAGATCAACAAATCTATTGTGATCATTGGTGAAGATGAAGAAGAAACAGAATCTCTAGAGACCAAGTGGAGATGGTAAATATAATGAACATACTGAAAGATTTATCAAATGTAATATGTGAGAATGATTATAGAGGAATACAAAACGCTAGGGAAATATGAGAGAAATAAGTCAAGGCCCCTGAGAGTAACCCTCCAAAGTGTGAACATTGTAGTAGAAATATTGAAAAATGCTAACAAACTCAAGGAATCAGAGGAATTCAAAAACATATGGATAAAAAGATGCTTAACTCAGGAGGAATGGGAATTACTAAAAGAAAAGAGGGAAGAAGCAAAAAAAAAAAAAAAAAAACCTGAGGAATGATCAGAGGAAGAGAGAGGTAAATTTTTGTTCACAAAGTATTAGGGTTACAAGTAAGAAAATGACACATAAACAACAGGGACTAAAAAAAAAAGAAGGTAGTAGGCTCAAAATATATCAGATTCGTAAACAACATGATTAAGATGATGTACTCAAATGTAGATGGAATGATATCAAAATTAGTAGAGATAAAAGACTTTGCCAAAGAAAAGGAACATCATATTATTTTCCTGACTGAAGCAAAACTAACCCCAAGGATATCCAGTGACGCCCTAAGCTTTGAGGATTACACTACATGGAGAAGATATAGAAATTTGAAAAAAGGAGGATTAGTTATGATAGTAACAAAGAAAAATCTCCCAGTCAGAGAAATAGAACCAGATATACCCTCACAAGCAGAATTAATTGAAGTAGAGATCAACACATCTGAAGGGATAATAATGGTGGCAAAGTTATACATGCCCCCCTAAAAAAAACACTTTTGATAGAGGTGAATATGAAAACTTGGCAGAAAGTGCAGTACAGAGTTTGAGAGCCCTGCTACATAGAATGGAAGAGAACCCTGAAAGAATTATACTAACTGGAGATTTCAACACAAATATAAATTGCAATAATCTAGATGTAAAAAGCTATGAAAAATGTTGGGATCAAAAGCTCCTGGATCTTATACAGGAGTTTTTCTTGACACAACATGTAAAGGAAAACAGAAACAGAGAACTAGAAGAACCATCCTTATTAGACCTAATATTTAAGTACTTGGATAGTTTGATGAGTCAGTATGATAGTTTGGAGGGTGAAATGCTTGAAAGGGTATAACAGGGAAGAAAGTTGCTGGTTCTTTGAAAGCAGTGATAAGAAACCGGGAAGTGAACCTGAGCATGGAAGTAAGGAAGTCGCTGCAGGACAGTATTGTGATACCAGCTCTAATGTATGGAGGTGAAGCTTGAACTGCTGGAAGGACACAGGTCAAGAGTGAGAACTGTGGAAATGAATTGTCTGAGAGGAGTAGAGGAGTTACACGGAGAATGCAGACTGACAAATGAGGAAATGAAGGAGCATTGTGGTGTGGATGTTGACGTAATACAAAAGCTTTAGAAGAAATACATTGGGGTGGTTTGGCCATGTGGAGAGCATGGTGAGCGAGAGACTAACGAGCAGAGTGTATGTGAGTGGGGTGGAGGGGGGAGTGGGAGGGGGAGGCCAAGAACGAGATGGAGGGATGGAGCGAAGAGGTAAAGGAGAGAGGGGTATGTGAGCTGGGAGCAGAGCAGTGAAATGGTAAGGGACTGGGCAGCATGAAGGTGACTTATTTGTGGCCACCTCTTACGGGATTAAGGCGTCTGGCAGTATAGATAGATAGCTATCTACTAGGCAAGATAATGATATTGACAACATAAGGATATCACCCTCCTTATAGTCAAACCGACCCTGCAGTATTAAACTGCACCTTCAGTATTGCATATGATATAGTTAGCAGTAATGAAAGTTACAAAACGAGCCTAAACCACATATAGGGAAACTATCATGACCTAAAGAAGTATTTTGTAGAAATGGATGGGGAAAAGGGGCTTAGAGGAGAAAATATAAATGTTATACATAGAAAATTTTGTGAATTTTATGAAATAGGAGTAAAAAATTATATCCCTCAGCGCAAGGAAACAGAAATAAGGATAAAGAGAAAAGGAATGTGCAGTGGAACAGATACAGAAGACACAATAGCGAGAGGACACATAACAACTATGAACAGGCAAGAAATGATTATACAAGGAAAAGGAGAGAAGCTCAAAGACAGTTTGAAGAAGATGTTGTAAATAAAAGTCATGGTCGACCAAAGCTGTTTCACAGCTACATCCGAAACAAAACCAAAATATACTATGAAGTACAGTCCATCATGGATGAGGAGAAAATCTATATCCAAGAAGAAGATATTTGGGAAGTACTTGACAAAAAATTCCAGTCAGTTTTCTCAGAAGAAAGTATATTTGAGAAAGATGATAAGAAGCAAGCATGCCACACGCTTAAACAAATATACGAATATAGGAGCAAGAGGTCCAGGAAGAGTTGAGCAAATTAGACAAAGGCAAAGCAGATGGTCGTGACAAGATTTCAGGTTGGGTATTACATGAATGTGCAGAAGAGTTAAGCACACCAATATATATAATATTCAAGGAATCCTTAAGTCAAGGTAAACTACCTGATATTTGGAAGAAAGCAAACATTGTTCCTCTATTAGGGAAAGGAAATAGAATAGACAAAATCCTCTCAACTACCGACCGGTATCTCTGACCTGTGTTGTAAGCAAGATATTGGAGATGCTGATAAGAAAAATTTGGTAAACCGTCTGGAAAAATACAGTATGATAACAGACATTTCGGTTTTAGGAAGGGAAAATCCTGTGTTACTAATCTATTAAGTTACTATGACAGAGTTGCAGAAACTCTACAGAAAAGAGAAGGATGGGTAGACAGTATCTATTTGGATTTCAAGAAAACATATGACAGACTACCACACCAAAGACTTTTACGGAGATTGTACCTTCGAGGAGGAATCCAAGGTAGTCTGAGTTGTTGGATGCAAGATTTTCTCAGAAAAGGGGAAATGAGAACAGTACTAAGGGCAAATCACTCATCACTGAGAGAAGTGACTAGGACTTCCGCAGGGCTTAGTGCTAGCACCAATTTTGTTTTTAGTATATATAAATGACACTGACAGCAACATTGGAAATGGAAGCTATCTAAATCTGTTTGTTGATGATGCGAAAATACAAAGGAAAATTATACACGCAGACTCTTGCAGAGAGCTACAAGAAGAATTGAATAAGCTCCATGAATGGAGCATGAGATGGCATATGGAATTCAGTGTGGACAAATGCTATGTAATCAGACTTGGTAAAAGTGGAAAAAGACCAGACTGGGATTATAAACTAGGACGTTCAACCCTACA
>JAGKTI010042741.1:0-10063 GCA_018397915.1 Birgus latro
TATGACCACAACTGTACATCCAACACCTAAAAACATGGCAGTGGTCAGTACTCAGGTAACAGTAATAATCACATGTAGACTGTCCCTAACTGAGATAAAATGCAAATGACAACCTTCCATTTCTATTGTATTTTGATAAATAAGCTATTTTTCCCCCAGTATTATATGGAGATAAATTAGTAAATATCCTATTTTCAGTTAAGTAACAAGAATTGTATAATAAAGGGTAATTTAAGTTGATGACACTTTTGCATTTTACATTAAGTTATCTAGCGAGCAGTGGCATCTTTTTCCAGTTTGAGGGGGCTCCAGTTAACCCACATCCGCTGGGTAACATGTATATGTCACAGTCAGGCTGTTATGGGGTCACCAGGAAACGGCTATATACACAAGTGTCTTCCCGCCACTGTTTGAACCGGCTGCCATTTTATCTTGCCATGAAAGGGTAGGAAGGGAGTCCCTATATACTACACAGATGAGATTCAGTCTGTCCCTTGCCTTTGCCAGGTGTACAAGCTTCTTCAGGTTCCTTTTTGTCTGATTCCGTCCGCACCATCTGTAGCCAATTGCATCATCCACCCGTGCCAAGCCTCTTTCCAAGGATACTATAAAAGAGCTCAGTGATAGTGCCATAAGGCATGCCTTGGATGCAACAGTGCCTAGTTATCTAGTAATGGAGTAAGTTATCACGTTGAGAGCAAAGCCATAGTCAGTTCCGGGGACAGATGCACAAACACGTCCTGCTCTCACGCCGCTCCCGTGGCGAATAATAGTTCTCTTCCCCATATCATAACTCATCAGCGCAATGACCTAGAGAGGAAGCGTTGGTGAGAAAATTGGTCATTAATTCATTTCCCCAAGTGCTATAGATTCCGAGATATTAAGGTTTGAAAACAAGCAACTTTCAGGTGTTCCCGAACAATTGCCCGTAGTGAAAAATTGCCCATAGTGAGGTGATGACTTCATTAAAGATTGCCTGGCATTTGCGGGTTATTGCTCTACAAAGGATCAGTCCTGGCTCCAACTCTATTCCCAGTTCATTTTAATGATCTCTTATCTATCACCCATAATCCCATTCACTCATGCAGATGACTCAGCACTTCACAGTTCATTCACATTTAAATACCCATTAACTCACAACTAAGTACAACAGTCTCCATAAATCAAGACTTGTCTGTGATCGGTGAATGGGGACAAACTAACATTGTCTCATTATTTCTAGGAAAACCAAATACAGTAAACCCTCGATATAATGAACCCTTTTATAGCAAACTTCGGATATAACGACCAACCATTTTAAGAGCGAACTTCTGCCGGACATAGCGACCTTTGGTCGCTATATCCAGCGGAAGTTCACTCCCTTGCATGGTAAGTGTACTGTAACAGTACTGCATTACATTATAGGCATTGTATTTATGTGTACAACTTCATACAGTTTGGTATTTACTGTACATGTACAGCATAAGTAATAAACCATTGAATTCTCCATGTGAAACTTCATAGAGTAAGTTGTGGTTGCGCACGGAGGACCGAACAACTCCACGGATATAGCGACCTTGGGTCAGTAATCCCTCGGTTAATAATGACCATCGGATATAGCGAACTTTCATATTTAATGACCCACCCCTCCCCCCAATTATATCGAGGGTTTACTGTATATACAATTTGCTAATAGACAGATATTGCCTGATATCTGTATTACCATTGCTGCTGTTAACATTCCTAGGGTAAAGTGGGGTAATATTGCCATGAAAGGTGGCTTTTGCTAAATACAAATTGCCACACATGGAATATTGACAGTTTAATTGCTTAATCTGTGCATTCAGCCCTTCTGCTAAAGATTCCTATAATAGTTTTTGCAAAAAAAAAAAAAATATGAACCATGCCACAGATTTTTTTGGGGGAAAAAGTGTCTCTTAGTGAAATAGCCCAACCCGACGGGGTAAAAAAAAAAAAAGTATTATCCCTAGCTTCTCCTTAAGGATCTTACTATTTTGTTCATTTCCCTACCTGGTATAATTGCAGTACTACCAAGAATTATTTGTTGCTTAACACCTTTAGGGATGTGGATGTGATTACATGTCCACAGTTATTAAGAGAAAAAAATCAACATTAAGGGACATTATCGTGTCTCTGCGTCAGTGATAATTTATTTATAAACTGTATGTTTGAATGCCTTGAAACTGGGGGACGTGGATATGCATCATGCTCTCTCTTGAATGAACTGGGTAGAGGCAACATGATAAAATATGTGGCACTAGTGCATAATGGGAAAGACAGGAAATTGTCTCATCAGTCAGTCTGGAGCTGCCTTTATAGTGGTGAGGGGCAGCCCTGTAACCCTTTGGCTGTGATGTTCCCTTTAAGAGGTCCGATCGACAGGCCATTCCATTCTGTTTAAAATCCACGATTGATCTCAAAAGTTGCGCCCTGTATTTTGGCATGAGTACTTTGTGTATTCATCCGCCCACACTTGGGGTTACCAGGTCATCCTTTTAGCATCCTCCACACCACATCATACATTACATAACCACGTGAGCCCAGTTTGCTTCAGGAAGTCATGGGGTTTACAGTTCATTGTGTTCACCCCAGCCCTCAGCTTTGCTTGATGTTACCAAGAAAAGAGGTGCTAGAGGTCGAATTCCACAGAAGAGGAAGTATGCGCCTACTAGTGACAACATTTCTAGTGATTCTAGTGTGGAATATACCATAAAACCTCTGAAAAAACAAGCCACCACACCACACTTCAAGCAACGCCAATCCACCTATGTTACATCACCATGCCTTTCACACACTTGTCGACTTCTAGCCCCTCTGGAAAAGTGATTGAACAAATGTAAATAAGTGATAGAGAGTAAGTGTAAATGACTAAAATATAAGGAAAATGAAACTGTTTGGTGTATGCTACATTAATATCTTTCATTGAGTTTAGTGTCATTTACTGTTACTGAGTAGTTTTTCATGGTTTAGTATCACACCAGTGGAAATAAGCGATAGAGAGTCAGTGTAAGTGACTAAAATATAAGGAAAGTGGACATGTCTGATGTAGGATTTGTAAATATCTTTCATTGAGTTTAGCATCATTTACTGTTACGTGTACGTAATAGTTTCTCGCAGTCAGTATCACACAATTTTATTTTATAATGTCTGTAAAATAATAATTTTGAAGTGCTAAGAGAACCATTCAAGACAGTGCAAAGAAAGTGATGCGTATAGTGGTGTGTGGTCGGGAAATGAAATATGGTGAATGGCGGTATGGAAGGTTGTGCGTGACGAACAGCTACAGTGATGCAAAATAACACTGAAAATGGCGTTGCTTCCACCTCTCTTTACGGCATCGTAGAAATATCTAAACATTCAGTGATGTGCTTATAGGTAAGAAGAAAGACTACACTTTCTTGGGCATGTTTTATTTTTTGTGGCTTATGTTAGTAATCTCTTTAATTTCATATCTGGACGCCCAATATTCGGACACCCCAATGTCTGGACATTTTGGGCCTAGGCCATCGGAACCCCAAAATGTCCAAAAAATGTAAAAAAGAAAAAAAATCTGAATTTTTTTCACCTGTAATTTGAATTTGGCGCTCGGCGCCAAACAGCTGCGTGTACGCACGCTTCCCGCTTTCCGGGCTCCACTTCCCCTCCCCAGTTCCCGCTCAACTATCATGGTGAGTAAATGATCGTCGGAATGGCTGCCGCTGCTTGTGCTCGTTTTTGTTTTAACAGTTTTAATTCACAGTGCTAAGGATTAAGTGCAGCACAACACTGGATTACTGTACGTGCTTCAAGAGCATTTTCACCACTATCAGAGCCTTAGAGGTGGGGTAATCTTCGTAACAACCACCACGGACGTGTTGTAAGTACACTCTCATCTGCTAAATATTTTCCATACTCGCCTCTAAATCCTGATTCTCTGGTTCCATTTCATTTACTTTGTGCTTTGTGTCCCTCATTTGTGTGCATAGGGTCTTAAAAAGGTGATTTTCATAGTGATTTTCATGTCTGTTAGCGAGTTCCAGTAGGCTGTCTTCTGCTAAATTTTTTCCATACTCACCTCCAAATCCTCATTCTCTGGTTCCGTTTCATTTATTTCATACTTTGTGTCCCTTATTTGTGTGCATAGGGTCTTAAAAAGGCAATTTTCATAGTGATTTTCATGTCTGTTAGCAAGTTTCAGTAGGCTGTCAACTGCTAAATATTTTCCATACTCACCTCTAAATCCTCATTCTCTGGTTCCATTTCATTTATTTCATGCTTTTGTCCCTTACTTATGTGAATAGGGTCTTAAATAGGTGCTCTGCATGTCTGGTAGGGAGGAATGTAGGTGGTTTTCTGAGTTAGGCTGGGGTAGGGTCCATAAGTACCTGTTCAGAAGCCTCAGGCCCAATAACCGGACAGACCCAATTTCCGGACATGACTTTGGCTGTATTGCATCGGATATTGGAGGGATTACATTAATATGAAAGTTATCACATTGAAAATGGGTAACTTCTGTGAAGTGTGGTGAGTGTTGGTGTGGGTGGTAGTGTGTGACGAACAGCTACAGTGATGCAAAAAAACACCAAAAATGGCGTTGCTTCCATCTCTCTCTACAGCATCATAGGAACATCTAAGCATTCACTGATGTGCTCATGGGTAAGAAGAAAGGTTTCGCTTTCTTGTGCATGTTTTTTTTTTTTTAATACGAAAATTATAGTATTGATAATGGGAAACTTTCGTGTGGGTTGCTGCAACGGGTATCGCTCTTGCCACCTTAACTGCAGTCAGGGGGTTAAACCAGAGTATTAGCTCTCACTTCTCATGATAACTCTCCACATTCATGGTACCAAAAAGGTTATAACATGGGTGATATGAAGTTGTGTCCAGGTGGCCATAGAGGTTTACTCTTTTTTAACTTAAGTCACTCCCCAAAGTATATATCCAGTAGTTGTAGTAGGCAGTCTGGCCGAACAGCCCCGAGTCCCCAAGGAAGGCCATGGCTGAGACCAGGCTTTCCCATAGAGCTCTCAAGGAATGTATGTTGTGTTGTTGGCATAGGTGATTGTGCATAATGCACTCTTCCATAATATGCTTAATAGTATGGGGTGCTGTGTTGCATCCTGGACAGGTGACGGAGTCATCCAGCCTCTTCTGATAAGAGGGCTGGATGATGCCCACATCTCAGCCTGGCCAGGTGGACTCTGTCCTCACGAGGGAGATAGGATTCAGAAGGATGGATATCAGGAGGCTGTGCATGCAGTGTGTGTTGTCTTTAAGTGACTGAATGGAACGGCTAGTGATTTGAGTGTGAATATGCTTCTGGAAGCTGGTCTGAGGCAGGTCGGGGGGGGGGAGATGACAGTATTTGTGTATGATATCGCGTACTGGATATTGTTTTGATGTTCCTTGGTGTGTGTGTGTGTGTGTGCGTGTGTGTGTGTGTGTGTGTGTGTGTGTGTGTGTGTGTGTGTGGATGTGCTGCCATGTAGTGTAGTGGATGTTGTGGGTTTGTGGAGGCTGCAGCAAGAATTTGGGTGCCTCACATGTCTAGATAATCCTTGACTTTGAGGAGTTAGGTTTCTTGATGTAGGTGGTCTGTAGGTGTAGTAGCTGTGCAGCCTGTGATTATTTTTAGGTCCTTGTTTTGTATGGTCTGAATAGTGTTATAGTGTGTTTTAGTGAGGTTAGGAGCCCAAGCAGGGCTTGCTTAACCCTTAAACCCCAGGGTTGTTGGAGGCGCGCCGTGCCCGTCCTGCGGGGATATTCACGCTCCGACTGACTTTTTAAAAATATTTGCCAAAAATCAGTTATTAGTCCTAGAATATTATAATTACATATGCATATGGCACATACCTTCAGCTTTCTCGTGGGATGTTTTTTTTAGCACTAGTCGACTGCCCTAGGACTTGTGGAGACGTCTGAAGTTGGGTACACTTCCCGACTTCCCGTAATATGAATATCACTGCCAGATATTAACACTAGAAACACTATTCAATGATTTCCAAGTAGTTTGGAATCCATACTCCAAAAACAAAACACCGTGAAAGCAATGTAAAATACGAGCGTGTACGAGCCTCCCACTCGCGCTAATTTCCCACTCGTATTGTCATTTCTTACTCATATACACACTCACACTTTATTATTTCCAGTACTTTATTACACTTATATATATCTACAGTCCTTTACCGCTTCCCACACGATGTTTAGTAGGGGTAGAGGTCACGGCCTTTTATAATGGGCGCAAAAGGGGCAGAAATAGAGGGGCGTGATTGCAACGTGATTTCACCGTGAAGGACGAGAACGAACTGACTGTACAATACAGCTGCTAATGTATATGCTAAGAAATAAGTCGTAGGAAATCTACACAATACATAATAAATTAGGTAGTTCCAGGTGAATGTGAATATCGCTCAGGCTTCTCCCTTCCTTTCTTATATACATTTATATTATGAGAGTAGCTCATACGGCATATTTCATGGGGGAAAAAGCAGGGGAAATTAGCGAATGAGTGCCGGTTGGATGTTGCCAAGTGATAATTAGCCATTTCCAGGTGTATGGCACTATCAGTTACCTTATTTTTTATATACAGTATATATATTATTTTGTATAAGAATAGGGCATAGGGCTCATTTCAATGGATGAAAACAGTGGAAAAATCCAGGGAAGATTTACTTAGCGCAGAGCGTCTGAGCAGATGACACGAGAGGGTATTGGAGGGGAGGTAGGGAGGGGAGTCTAGAATGGGGGAAAATGGCTAAATTGTCAACAGTGGATGGGAGTACTGATGACATTAGCAGCTCTGACTATTGTTGGACATTGGCAGTGCTGATAGACTATACAAGTCACCACCTGAAAGCCCGGATGAATAAAAAAAAAAACAGAGTCACTGAAGTGATGCCCCGCGGTATGATCCATTGCACCCGACCGTAAGTAACGACCCATGGTTTTGGGGTTAATTCATCACCGAATGTATATATTGTTTGTATGCTATGGTGGTGATTTCTTTGTTGTGTCCAAATGTTGTATGAGCAAGTGACCTCAAGGCATTGTCTTGGTGTTAAAATTTATTTCTGATGTTTTTGATGTGTTGTTTAAATGACATTGATGAATTGTATGTTACGCCAAGGATTATGTGTGTGTGTGTGTGTGGTAGGGGAGTGTTGTTTATGGTGAGGTGTGGAGTGTGACTGTGTTCTGCTGTCCTGTTTGTGAGAAGGGTCACTGTAGATTTGGCTGCTGCTATTTTAAGCCTGTTTATGGTGAACCATTCGTGTAGTGTGTTGAGGTATTGTTGGAGGATGTTTGCGGCTGTGTTTGCGTCTTGGTGTGTACATGTACGAGTAAGTGTTATGTCAACTGCATAGGAAGCTATGTGGTGTGTGGGGTGTGGGTATATCGTGCATGTATAGGTTAGAGTGTAGGGGACAAAACAGATCCTTGGGGGACGCCATTTGTGAAGTTTCTGATTTTGAAGACTGACTGGCAAATGTTATATGTGCACATCTGCCTGCTAAGTAGTTTGCCAGCCATCTTTTTGTGTTATTGTGCATGTTTGTGTTGAATATTTTGTTTATGAGGTTGTGGCGGGAGATGGAATCAAAAGCTTTAATAATGTCTAGTATGACGAGGAGTGTTCTGTGTGGTGGCCTAGCTGAATTCATGCCATCAAAAACTCTCTGTGTAAGATCTGTAAGAAGAGTGTTTGTGGAGTGTAGTGGCCTAAAACCATGTTGTGATGGGGCTAGGGATGTGTGAGATGTAACTACTTGTAGTACCAGTCATTCAGTGACTTTGGAGGGAATGCAGAGGAGTGTGATGGGGTGGTGTGAGGAAGGTAACGGGGTCTTTGTTGGGTTTGGGGATAATGATGATAATGCCATGCTTCCAGATGTTGGGTATTATGTTGTGTGAGTAGCTGTAGTTTGATATGTTGGTGAGTGCTTGTATGCCATGTCGTCCAAGGTTTTTAAGGTGTATGTTGCCTATGTTGTCTGGTCCACAGGCAGATGAGTGCTTGAGATTGCTAATGATGTGCTTCATGTGGTTGTAAGTGATAGGTGCGAAGTCTGGGTTTGTGGGGAACTGTCTCTTACGTTGGATGATACGTCAGTCGTAGCAGTGGAGATTTAGATGGCTGACATGTGAAAAGTAATTGATGAGAGTGTTTGCTTGTTTGTTTGAAGGTATGGTGTCTGTTGTTGTGATGGCAGCGTGTGATTGTGTAGTGTTGCTGTTGGAGAGTGTGATGCTGTTTAGTGTTTTGTAGAGTTTGCTGGTGTTTTTTTTTTTTTTGTGATCAAGTGTTTGGAGATAATTATTCCAGTTTAGTGTTTGCTGTTCTGATATTTTACTGTTTATCTGAGTGTTGAGTTCTTGTATTTATTGTACGGTGTCATGGGTATGGGGTGTTGGGGAGTGTCGTAGTGTGTCCTGTTGTCTGATGAGGCCTTGAATTTCTGGTGTGAAGATGGGTTTGTGTCTTTTTCTGTTGCCTCTAGGGATGTGTCTTTTGTTTGCATTTTGTGTAATTGTTTTGAAAGTGTGCACAGTGGTGTTGATGTTTGCGATGGATGTACTGTTTAATGTTTCAAATTGTTGTTCTGTTTCAGCTGTGAAGGCCTCCCAGTTGGCACTCTTATAATTAGTGTGTGTGTGTCTGTGGCCAGCTGGGGTGATTCTGGTTTTGTTAGTGATGATGATCGGGAGGTGGTCAGAGCCAAGGGTTCTGACCACTATCCAGGATGTTGTGGGGGCGAAGTTAGGGGAGCAGAAGGTGATGTCTGGGGATGATGGGTGGAAAGGGGCTTGGTGTGGGATATGGGTATGTTGATGGGGATTATTATGTATGAAAAGATGATGTGTCTGGGTTTGTAGTGCCAGCCTTCTGTCTGTGTCAGGGTTGTTGACATGCCAGGCCAACGCCTTGACACTGAAATCACCACCTAGGATGATGTTGGGTATGTAAGTAATGTGGTGTATTTATGGAGAGTGTGTGGTACTGTGGGGGACGATTGGGGGGGAATATATATGTTTGCGATTGTTGTGTGTGATTTGTTACCAATGCGTATTTTAATTGATTGTATTTCTGTTGTCGTGTCATGTGGGGGGAGAAGTGACTGTGTGTGTGCACTGGTATCTGAAAAGTTGATGGATTTGGGTATCCAGGGTGATGAGTCCACCTCCACCGCCGTCGGTCCAGTCTTGTCTGATGGTGATGAAATTATGAAGTGTAGGTGTTTTTTGTGTTGTTTGTAGTTTTGTTTCTTGTAAGATGGCAGTGTGTATGTTGTGTTGTTGATTAATTGTGTGAGTTCTTGATTTTTTGTGTTTATGCCATCTATGTTTAATTGAAGGATGTTTATGTTACATGTGCGATGTGTGTTGGGTGCTGCAGCACGGAGGGGAGGTGGTGGTGTGGGTGGAGGGGAAGGGGTAGGAGAAGGTTGTGATGGAAGTAAGAGTTGGGGTGGGATGGGAGAGGTTGGGGGATTGGATGGTGTGGGATGGATTGGTGGGTTAGGCTGAGGAGGTGTGGAGGATGTAGGAGTAGGGTTGGTGGGGGCGTTAGTGGGTGGGGGGAGGGAGCATAAGGAGCAGGTCCAGGTGTTTGTGTAATGTTTTCTAGATGCAAGTGTTTTGCAGGTGTAATGGGTCCAGGTCTTGCAGGAATTGAACTGTACTGAACCCTTTGTCTGTCGGCTCGACATGATAAGTTTTGAGCATGTTGGACATGTGTATTTGTTGGTGGGTCCAGGGTTACTGTCAATGTCCCTGGCTAGAAGAAGTCATCGCGAGTCATTTCTCGGTATAGAAAAAACGGTGTTGTTCTGTGTGATGTGTAGAGAGATGTGGTACTTGCTTGGGCGACCAAAGCCTCTCTCGGGTTCTTGAGCCCTGTGAGGGGCCGGGGTGGGTGGGTTGTGGTGGCTTGGCCCCCATGCTGTCCTCCTCTTCTCTTCAACATCCTCTGGGGGGTAGACTCACAGCAAAGATGCCACTGCTTCAGGTCCTACATATCCAGTATATATCCAGTTATACTGCTGAAGGAGTGGACTGAGTATATATATCCAGTTATACTCAGTAC
>JAGKTI010042743.1:0-10063 GCA_018397915.1 Birgus latro
AAAAAAAAAAGGACGATCATGAGAGCTGTAAGACTGAACTGTTGTGCACCTTCCTTTATTGTGGTACAGTAATTGGTTAAGAGCCTAGTGAATGCATCCCCAAGAGCTTTATTTATTTGTATATTTATTTTTTTTAGGACGATTATTTCTCGTCATAGTTTTTCTATTTCAGTTTCCCCTGGCGTGTTTTCCTCATTAATGATGGCAGACCAACTGAATGCAAACCCTTGACTGAACCAAAGTATCATTTGATCTTAAACATTATAAGAGTTAGGTTAGGGCAGGGTAATCGGGAAAAGTCTTCGAGGCTGGTTTAAGTAATGAAAGCCAGGCATCTTACTAAACAAAACAGGAGGAAATAGAGTCAGTCATGAAATTAATGAAGTCAGTTGAAAAGGGGGAGAGGGAGAGGGAGGCCAAGGATGAGATGGAGGGATGGAGTGGAGAGGTATATGAGAGAGGGGTATGTAAGCTGGGAGCAAGGCAGTGAAGTGGCATTGGACAGGGTGACATGGAGGCGATTTGTTTGTGGCCATCCTTACGGGATTGAGGCGTCTGGCAATAGATAGCTAGATAATTGATAAAGTCCATTTGGTGAGGCTGCTCAGGTAAAATTGTATTGGCCACAGGATCAGGCTGCTTAGGTAAAATTGTTTTGGCCACAGGATCAGGCTGCTTAGGTAAAATTGTATTGGCCACAGGATCAGGCTGCTTATGTAAATGAACATACTGGAAACCCAGATACGCCGACAGTAAAGTTTAGGTTTTACGGGAGCCATTTCCTAAAAAAAGAAAAGAAAAAGTAGCAGAAGAAGTAAGTCTGAGGTGGCGGCTGGGCTCAGGCAGATGAGGAGCAGTGTCAGGTAATACTCGTACGGTACGGTACCGGTATGGTTTTAGTAACAGTGTGGTAATACTCAAGACCTTGGTAATACTGGCGTGGTTTGAGTGGCAGTGTGGTAAGGCCGACTTTGTGTCATTTGTTTCCTATCAGTGCTTGGTTTTCATTATTTGTTTAGTTACCGTGCGGTATCCATCCAGTGGCCCTGTAATAAGTATTCAGTTTTATATTTTACTGATGAATACTGTACTGTTTGTGCATTCAGGGTTTCATTCTCATAATTTTAAGCAAAACCTGTCAGTACCAGACTTTTCAACTACCTTATAGAACCATGCCCCATATCTGTAGAGCTAACGTAAAGGACAGCATGGGAGAGTACTCTACAGTAGTTAATGGACGAGTTAGTTTCGATGCTGATTTTTTTTCCCCCCGAAACATTTCATGAATGTTCATGTCATAATTTGCTGCCATACCGGTAGTAATAGTACTGGTATCTTGCTGTATTTTTTCTCTTGACTAGGCTGTTGATATAACTTTGCCAGGTGAACGTGCTAGTAGTTAACATGTGCTGGGTTCCACATTTAAGGCATTGTGCACCAAACAGACTTTAAGAGGCAAAATAATTTTGATGTGGATAAGTGAAAGTGAGTGTATCATTATCATACAGATCTTTTCCACCCTAGGATGAGATGAGGTAAGGTTCAGAGATCCAGAATGAGCTTGATAAAATTTAAAAATGAGGTATAGGCTCTACTAGACAGTGTGTGCCCAATTGAATGGGCCACACTCTCATTCACTCACCATTCAAGTATCTGGAATCCTGGCCCCACATGATAGGTTTAAACTCATTCCGCACATAGCTTTACATATACCAGCCCAACAGTCAATCCGACGACTGTCAAGTTAAGGAACTGTGCCAAACCCTGTTCATACACTGCAAAAAATTCATCCAACCAGCAAGATCTTTTGTCAGTTCCCTATCCTCATGAGCCTCAATTTCTCTCTATCACACATTTTCTGTCCACCTTCTTGGCCCAGCACACCTCCTACTGTCAAATTCACTCAGATAAACCCTTCTCAGCACTGTTCGAATTCATTCTTTTCACATGACCATACGGTACCATCAAAGATTTAACATCGGTGTCCTCTGACTTTCTTACTCCACATCTTTCATGAATCATGTTATTGCTTATCTTAACTACTCAGCACTTCACACATTCTCCAACAGTCCCATCTCACAGCTCTTCACACATTCTCCAACAGTCCCATCTCACAGCTCCTATTTTTTACTTATGATTTTCATGCATATTTTGGAACACCACATGACCGAATTGTGGCACCAGCTTATTAATTATCAGGCCATATTAGTCAGTCGCACACTTGTATGTAAGAGAGGCTCAAAAACTCCATGCAAGCCTCTCACAGTCACCACACACAGGCCTCAGTTTCTTTTCAAGGTCTTTGTAGCACCAGGTGCTTTCCTTTCCTCTGCCACTCTGCTTTCCACTTGTTTTGGACATTTACCTCTCTTTTCTGTTCCATCACACAGGTACTTTAACTCCCACCAGTTAAAATTTTCATTCATTGTAACATCACACTGGGAGTCACCTTCTCTCTCGGCATCCATCACTTCACTCTTATCTATAGTTACTTGATGCTCAGAAATATCTACAAAACTCTGCACCAGTGTACCAAACTCTCATCCACAACAGTGAACTCTCAATTATCCATCTTCGCAATATCTGGTGTTTCTTGTCTCTGCTCTGTTTAAACAATACATATCTGACGAAATTAGCTTGTGCAACATCTGGCATTGAAACGGGAAATAACTGGTGATTCTGTGCAATATCTGACTGTGAAGCGTATCAACCAGCTTGTATGTGGTAGACAACCAGCGCTGTATTATTGTACAGTATCATTACTGTTTAGTATTTTATGCTTAGTTTTCATCTCTTACTCATGGGAAAGTTTTCTGGATAGAGGGTCGAGGCAGATAGTAATTGTACAGTATCCGGCTTGATGCCGAATGTTGAGCCAATGGGGAAGGGTACTGTGCAATATCTGGCATTTCACTTTATTAGGCATGGGGTTGGCTGAATTACACCGGATAACTGAGAGTTCATTATATTTGCAAACAGCACTGTCATCTGTATATGTCACATTTAAGATACTGTGCCTGGTATCAATACTCTGTCTTTCACCATTCATTACCAGTGCCATCCCTCACGCCATTAGGCTACTTGTGTTTTAACGTGAACAACTGTGGGTACATGACAGGGCCTTGTCTCAAGCCAATGCTGATCATGAGCCATTCACTTAGATCCCCGCCAACCTTCATGCATGCTTCACAATCGTTGTATATAACTCATAATGACACTTGCCAGCTTACCATGGACACCCTACATGTGGAGAATCCTCCGTAATCCTTCTGTATTTAACTTGTCATATGCTTTTTCCAGATCCATAAGTGCCATAGCCTAAATACCGTATAGACCTCACAAGCCTTCTCCTGGTCTGCACTGTCTTTCTCTTTGCAGATATTTGATCCACACATCTACCACTCCTAACGCCACTCTTTTGTCACTTGCCATGACATTTGATATATCCCTTACTTTGTCTTTGATAATTTATACATACACCTTTCGTACAACACACGAGACTTGAGAGTCACAATAATTTTTGTATCCCTATCACTCACCTTTATTCTTGTACAGGTGTGCACCTGGTAGTGTTATTTCCAGGCTTTCTTACATATCTGTAAGAGACACTTCATTACACCTTTTCCACAGCACTTAATCATCTCTGCATACACTTCAACACCTGTTGCTTTCCCATTCTTCAGCCATTTCATAGCATTCTCCACTTCTGCCAGTGTCATGTTTCCAAACATTGCATTCCTTCTCAGCACACCACCAAACTCAGTCATGTTTACAGCTGTTCTGCTAGCACCATTTCCGTTCATCAGCTTTAAAATGTTCTGTCCATCTGCTCCTAACTTCATTTCCACTGGTTAGTTGCTATTCTTCCACTTTCACTTTTACATTTTTGCACTTCTTTCCAGAACAAATAGCTACTTGTTTTCATCTATTTTTCTTCCTGGATCATCACTTACCTCCTCCTTTTTTCTCTTTACTAGTCTCTTCATATGCTTCTCTTCTTTCATTTGAGTCGCCTTCGTGCATTCTCTGTAACTACTGTACTTCCTCTTTTCCTCCATTCTCATAGTCGCTAACCTTGTGCCACCATACACTGCTTCAGCATTCGTAACTAAATTTTCCCTGTTTACATTCCACCGGTATTCTAGATCCAGAAGGAAGAGAGCAACGAGTGTTGACTTGAACAGCATCTTTGTTACAAACGTTTCAACATTTAAAATGTCATCATCAGTGATCTGAAAAAGGGAAACAAAAAATCAAGTCAAAACACTAAAAACCAATCACGATATTGTGTATGGTAATTGAAAAACACACACACAGACATACTGTCTAAATATGAAGAAAATAAAATAGGGGGGTAGGAACTGTTTTAGTATTCTTTCCTATCCCCCTATTTTATTTTTTTCATATTTAGACAGTATGTCTGTGTGTGTTTTTTTCACTTACTCAATATTGTGATTGGTTTTTAGTGTTTTGACATGATCTTTTGTTTCCCCTTTTAGATCACTGATGATATTTTAAATGTCGAAACGTTTGTAATAAAGATGCTGTTCACGTTAATGCTCGTTGCCCTCGTCCTTCTGAAACTTGAGGTTCCCTACGAACACCCCACTACCGGTACCTGTTGTCTAGATCCATTTGATCCCAGTTCAGTGACTCCAACTCCTCCACTACTTCAGCCCAGTATTCATCAGCCAATTTGTATTTCAGCTTCTCCACTTTCGGGCTTTTGCTCATACTGTGCTTTTACATCTATCTCTTTATCTGTCACATCTCTCAGCTTATCATTGCAAATCACAGTCTTATGATCATATAAACTGCTGCAACACCCTTACACCACCCTTGTATTAGCATTACAGTACTTCCGTGCATATTTCTCAACAAGCATGTACCAGTAATCAGTCAGGCTTCTTTCAGCACTGTCTCCATTCCCTCTTTACCATTTATATTTGTGTGCATCTTAATGCTTTAAGCATAAAGATTAAAATACATGAATTCCTTTCCTGACATATGCCCTTCAGTTGCCTTCCAGTGTCGTTCTTCGCTGGTACTCCATAACAACCCAGCGCCATATATTTTATGCAGGACCACTGTCACCTCTACCATAACATGTCACCCATCACAAACTGTGACTCCTGGGTGCCTATGTAACCTCATTAAGCAGATCTCAAAATGTATCTATTTCATCCTCACCCCTATCGTTGCGAAGCACATACACGGTAGTCAGTGCCTTTCACACCTTCTTGACCTGGAACTTGACATACCAGTACATACTGTATATGTTTAAATTAACAGTATTCCATGCCATGGCCAGCTGTGTACTACTGGTCCCATAGATCCTCAACCCAGTATTGAGTAGGCTGTAATAAGGCTGAGGCAGTGCTTACATGATGATGACTTTCCTTTGCATATGTTGCAGCATTTTGTAGAGTATAAAAAGGTTGAGGAAGTGCCTACATGATGGTGACTCTTTTTCTTTGTGTTACAGGTTGCCGGCTATGAAGTGGCCTGTTGGATTGTTGAGGTGTTGTGGAGTGTAGCAGTGGAGTGTTGCGGTGGGCGATACAATGATGCCTCGCAGTGCATTGTTCAGGCGTGTGGGTGTGGCGCTGGTGCTGGCAGCGGCCACAGCAAGTGTGTTTGCTGAGGTCTTGCCAGAGGTGATGTACAGTGTGGCCGTCCCGAATGATGTTGCTCCAGCCCACATTGTGCACAAGATCAAGTTAAAATCTGGCCAAAGAGTGAATAAATTGCTGGATAGTGAGTACTCAGATTACTTTGCAGTTCTGGACAATGGTGATGTTATGACGGTGGCCCGTTTAGATCCATTACTTGGCCGTGTGGTCACTCTGAGGGTTTCCACTGGTTTCTCCAATGGTGACACGAAGGTGGTGATGGTGAGGGTGGCTGTCAAGGACCGGCAAGCCATGCTGCGCTTCCTTAAGCAAGAGTATGACGCATCTGTATATGAGAACCTGCCAGCAGGCACTGAGTTACAGGGTTTGGATGAGCTGGAGGCCATGGGTGAAGAGGATGTGAGGTATGAGCTGCTGGGTGGCCACTCTGTATTTGCTCTTCACCATGTGGGTGGCATCCCTACCATAGTTACCCGCCGCTCATTGGATCGTGAGGCACAGGATCTGTACGATCTTGTGCTGCGTGCCTATGACAAGGAGGGCATGGACATGGCGGAGGCCAAGATCAATGTACACATCCTTGACATGAATGACCATGCCCCAGTCTTCACTCAGAATATGTTCTATTTCTTTGTGCCTCTCAATGTCTCACGGTTTGACAAAATTGGCCGTGTTACAGCACATGATGGTGATGGAGACAAAGTGGTGTATCGTCTGGCATATCCCTCCAACACCTTCACTATTGTGCCACAGACAGGTGAGATTATGCTTATTGATCCTCCTGAAACCATGGTTTATGAGCTGGAGTTGGAGGCCTTTGACAAGCGCAAGCCCACCCTGTACTCTGACAACCTTGCCAAGGCCCACATTGAGTTCCGTTACCCCAGTGACTCCCTCTTCACCGGTGAGAGCAATGACATTGAATATGATGCATACCCTGAGCATGCCATGTCCAAACGCAGTGCCAAAAAGCGTGTGAAGCGAGGACAGCTGCGTCACACCAAGGAACTGGTCTTCTCGGAGGCTGATGGTGCTACAGAGGGCAAGGTGGTGTTCCAGCTGGAGAAGGAAATTCAGTGGGAGACATTCAAGATTCGTGACGACAACCCATGGGTTGAAGTGGACACTAATGGCGCTGTTCGGATTAAAAAGAAATGGGATTACGAGGAGCTGGGTCCTGAGAAGACCATCGACTTCTGGGTTACCATCACGAACAACGATCGTAATGGTAAGTATTATACTGTATATAACAATGCTTAGCAAAATGCAGTACCGTACCCCTATCATCCTTGCCCTGTTTTTGCATACTGCTTACAGTATAGTTGTGAGTTATCATGTATGCCACTACTGTAGTTGTATTTTTGCCTGTAATGATTGCATGTTGATAATGAGCTTGTACAATAGTGAAAATTATAATGGACAGCATTTTATCTTTGGAGGAAAAAAGGCATTGTGCAGTAGAGCACAATATATATATTTTTTTTAGTCAGGATTTAAATAATTTATTTTAAGGCAGGTCTGGATTTTTTAAATGTAACTACTGGGCATTTGATATACCGGTGTGAGACAGTAGCCTATTCTGACACCCACGGTAGATTGACCCAATATGCTATAGTGGTATTCTAACACACCTATAGTACCATGACCCCCTCCAGAATTCATTAGTTTATTGTATTTTAATTTTATATTTGTTGTCTTAAATTATTATTATTATCCTAACCTCACTTAAATAGATTATACCTGTTTAATTTAAAATAGAAAATTACTATTCTGTCTAATTAGTCATTATTTCACACCTTTCATACTCGTACAAATGGGTGTAAACTAATTAAACAAATAGGTGTAAAGTTATTAACTGAAAACGCACAAACTTCTTATCGACAAAGCCAAGTAAAATACTTCTTCATACATTGTTTTTAAAAAAATTCATAGTTGCAAATGGTAGTCAAAATACCATAAAGGGGAAATACAGCATAGTATAATGACCCCGGGGTCACTTTCCCATTGAGTCAAAATGCTATACCACACTGGGTATGTCCAAATAGGATGCCGTTCATTACAGTGGATACCAGGCTTGATGAACCAGCCTAATTAATGCAGGAGGCTGTAACTGAATTCAGTAGTCTTTTATTACTGTACCCCATTTGCATTTAGAGACCACCACCTAGTGATGCTGAGATTACAGTTAGAGCTTTACCCAGTATGGTTTACTACTCCCTAGACTCAAAAGTAAGCCTCCCTGACAGAGTTAATGATTTCCTGGGCTACAAGAACCATTTAGGTTGTCGCTCAGTGTAGAATCACCTGAAAGTCACGGTACATTGAGATATTGCCAGGTGAATTTTATCTGCTTCGGTGGATATAATTTGTCTTTCAGTAGCAAAAATATAGTTACGTTAAGTAGCTGTTTTCATGTCAGATTTCTGTTTACCTGTATGGCCAGATGCTTGAACCCCTCGTCGCTAGGTTTAGGCTACCCGGAACCTTGCCTCCCTTATGCAGTCTTATTGCAGTTTTCAGCCACTTCGGTAAAATTGATGTTCAACACCTATGTGTTTAACGTGTTGGAGAGATTTGAGTGTGTGTGTGTGTGTGTGTGTGTGTGTGTTTTCGGGAATGGAGAATGAACGCCTAGTCTAAAAGAAAGTCGTAGGTGCTAAGGTTTATGTGAAATAATACCTATAGAGAACCATAAGTAAGTGTAAAGAGAATAGATGAGGGAAGCCGGTTTGGATTGGCAAGTGGGAGTGGAGATGAAGATGGAGTGAGGAAGTGTGTATGGGAGGGCGCCTTGGTAGGAGGGAGTGATGATAGAGGAAGATGGAGTGAAAGGGTGAAGGAGTGCATGAGANTGTTGGAGAGATTTGTATGTGTGTGTGTGTGTGTGTGTGTGTGTGTGTGTGTGTTTTCGGGAATGGAGAATGAACGCCTAGTCTAAAAGAAAGTCGTAGGTGCTAAGGTTTATGTGAAATAATACCTATAGAGAACCATAAGTAAGTGTAAAGAGAATAGATGAGGGAAGCCGGTTTGGATTGGCAAGTGGGAGTGGAAATGAAGATGGAGTGAGGAAGTGTGTATAGGAGGGCGCCTTGGATTGGTAGGAGGGAGTGATGATAGAGGAAGATGGAGTGAAAGGGTGAAGGAGTGCATGAGAGAAGATGGGTTTAATTGGTAGGAAGGAGTGATGGTGGAAATGAGAAGAAAAAGGAGAATGAGGGAGCGGTTTGAGTTGGTGACGGAAGAACTTGGAGGTTGTTTTGTTGCGGCCTTTGGAAATGATTGTTAGTACAGTCTCTAGGTAGGTGGAGAGACGGGATGGTTGTATTTGTTTGAGACAGACTGTGGGTTACGTCGTGTGTGTGGAGGGGGCGGGGGTGATGGAGTGACTTGGTTTCGGAGAGAGAGACGGGGTGGATTGGCTGGTGTGTGTGGGCGAGGTAGGGTGGGATGGGGGAGGGCGAGAGGGACCGGGTGGGGGGGGGGGTGGAGACATCCAGGTGAGCCCCTGCGTCTGCCCGTAGTAACTTCCTGCCGGTAGCTCAGGTAGCGGCGGGCTCCTTTCTTTGTTACCCTAGGACGGAGATTCTCAGACTTACTTACGACCAGTTTCCTCCTAAATAGTAACTGAGGTTTTTAATGGGAATAATATTAGCGTGGGAACATTTTACAGAATTTGTGGTTGGCCTAACGATCCTCAGGAAGAATTTACATCCCTCTCCTTTTCCCACTTCTCATGTTCTTCAGCAAAATCAAATCCTATTTTCGGCTGGGAATTGGTTGTATGTTTGTGAATATGCGTTCAGATATTGCATTGATGAATAGCATGAAATAGGGAAATGGATTTCATACTCTCGGTTCCATGTGCTGCAGAAATAAACCCTGATCATGACGAGGAATTCATTGTATATTAATTTTCATCCTGGTTCTGACAGCACTTCAGGTTTTCTGGTTTTGGCGTCGTATAGAGCGTCTTGCCTAAGGCAAAGTCCAACCTTTTCAGTAAAAGTCTCCTAGACAGAACGAGATCGTCTATAACTAGGGGAAAAATTCACAAACAAAATGCACGTCTTGTGATTCAAGTTAGTGGGTGCTTGAGGGTGAGAGCGAGGGTCCTGGGCAAGCCATATATCGCACGCACGAGAGAGGGCGCGAACCAGAACCCCCTCTCTTGTGATCTGGACTGTAAATCACCAGACTGAAGAGTTGGGTAGGGGTGGTGGGATGATGCGGT
This sequence comes from Birgus latro, assembly GCA_018397915.1. NCBI lineage: Eukaryota > Metazoa > Arthropoda > Malacostraca > Decapoda > Coenobitidae > Birgus > Birgus latro. Next base: position 9,865 of record JAGKTI010042743.1, read on the forward strand.
GAGTGGGCTGCCCTCTCTACACCCACTCTGCCTCACCCACCACCCTACCCACCTATCTTACTCACTCGCCACACCCAGCCCGTTTCCTTACCCCCTTGCACCAGCACACACTCTTCCACCCACCCCTCTCCAAGCATTGTGCAAGAAGGATGAAAACCTCCTCTCTCTCTCTCTCTCTCTCTCTCTCTCTCTCTCTCTC
>JAGKTI010042744.1:0-10063 GCA_018397915.1 Birgus latro
CAGCCGCTGCCATGAAAGCCACTAGTAGCAAGATTCACCAATTACTTATACACACGAAATTGGTACAGACCATAGATGGAGCTCCTATGGTTTCACTCAGCAACCTTGCAGATTTATTTGGTTACCTGAGATTCCTCCATTGGCTTATTTCTAAACAGAGAGAAACCGCCCTGGCAATCGGTTTCAATCCAGGAGATAAAATTGTTCAGATTACTAAAACCATCCATGAAAGAACAGGTTCAAACCACACGTGTCAGGCCACAGACCGACCCTTGCTCTCTCAGGTCTGTCACACTACCACTTCCCCAGACCAGCTCCGTTCTCGTTCAGTCACACGAGGCAGACCTGCCACCAGTCATACTGCAACCGCCGGTCGTGATCAATCTAACGTCCGACAGAACAGACAGTCCTCGATCCTTTGCTGGCACTGTGGTATACCTTGACATCGAGCAAACAGTTGCGATCGTAAACACACACGGCCTTACTCCCAAACTAGATGGCGTATGCCTTCCCGTTCGCGTCGCCCTACATGCAAATATCACAAGACTAGTACGACACACACCGCAGACGAGTGTCATTACCTAAATTGCCACCAGTCTGGGGAAGCGCCGCGCCCCTATCGGACCAATATGACGTAGCAACAGAACACCAACTCCTCATCCGCTATGTAGGACCTATCACTTCCTCAGGTCTAGTAATTCTAGGACGGAGTAATGACATACCAACGTCGTTCTTCATGGACACCGGATTTATAGTAAACTTGATTTCTGATACCTCCTTAGACATCATTCAATGCCACCGCAATCGTGTCAGTTTCCTTGACCCCCCAGACATTCGCCTATGCGGTGTAGAAGGCTCAGAGTTTAAGGTCAAGGGAAGAGTCACCTTAGAAGTACAACTGGACAGCGCCTTGCTCCCTTTCCCAATAGAATTTCATGTAACTAATGACTTGAAATATCCAGCAGATGCCCTTATTGGCTTACCCACCATGGGACTACACTCCATTGCATTATTGCCTGCCTGTAGTAGTATAGACATTTCTGGGTTCCCAGTCTACAGTATGAAATGTCCCCATCCTGTACTTCCAGTAACTTCAGTCGTTCAGTTCCCCCTGACTCTCGCACTTCCTAAGAGTACGAACAAGCCGAGCCGTCATCATCCGAGAATACAGAGGTCATTCCCTCGCTGACTGAGAGCAAGGAAACACCTGATGATACATCTTCTCAGCACTCAGAAAAGGCTCTTCCATCCTTCTCTAACGACAGCACTACAGCCGACTCAGACATGTCTCAGTTACCTACCTCACAAAGTCTAACTGATGTTCTCCAACACACAGAGACGAGGCGTGCAGTAATGAATACGTGCACAATTTTGTTACTGCATGAGTTCACCAAAGTCTCTGTTCGTGTTGTAGGTGCGAAAGGAGTGGATGTACTAACACTACCTGAGATGTGTTGTGTGAATGGCTTAACTTATGAGTCAGCCTGGTGCATGATCTTAGAGAACAGTCTATGTTATCTATACTTGCTCAATGTCACGAATGCTCCACTAAAGCTTAAAAGTGGTGTAAAGATCGGAGATTTCCTAGTATACCCAGCAGCCGTAATGGTGTGCCAGGAATCCTCTATCCCTACTGATGATGATAGTCTACCATCCGGTATATGTGCCATTAACTCTATGGGATCTGCTCCGACTCGTTCGCCTGACCTGCTCTCAAACCTAACTTGCAAAGATTTTCCGCAGCATAAATCTCAACTGCTCGACCTTTTGCACGTTTACAGAAATGTGGTAGCCTTACCCGGAGAACAAATGGGCAAGACAGACTTAGTCAAACATCACGTAGACCTAGTGCCAGGAACTCAGCCGATTTACATACCAGCATATCGGTTACCTCACAGCTTGAGACAACAGACAGATCAGATGGTACAGCAAATGTTAGTTCAGGACATTACCGAACCCTCCGTCAGTCCATGGAATAGTCCTTTTTTCTTAGTCCCAAAGAAGGACGGCAACTTTAGACCAGTAGTGGACTACCGTAAGGTAAACTCCGTACCATTTCCCGTTACCTGACCTCACAGATTTGCTAGAATCACTAGGTGAAAATAACGTAGTCTTCTCATCCCTAGACCACCTCAGTGGTTACTGGGAGGTCGAAATGGAAGAATGCTCTCGCCCAATTACAGCCTTCAGCACCCCTTCCGGACATTTTCAGTTTAAGAGTCTTCCTTTTGGTATGAGAAATGCTCCTTCAGTATTCATGCGACTTATCCATTCGGTCTTTAGTTTCATGATGGGCCACTCTCTTTTTGCTTACCTAGATGACATCATTGTTGTGAGTAAATCAGTCCCTGACCATTTTGCCAAACTACAACAAGTATTGAAACACCTACTGCTAGCAGGCCTGAAAATCAACCTTAGTAAATGTGACTTCCTGAGAAAGAAAATCAACTTTCTAGGCCATGTCATCAATGCACAAGGCATTCATACTAATGACGACAAAACTAAGGCAATCATCAGTTTCCCAGAACCTAACATTACCGATGCTGTCAGAAGTTTCCTAGGCCTAAGTGGTTAGTATCTCAGATTCATTAAAGACAATGCAAAGATCGCCGCTCCTCTAACCCACTTACTAAGGAAGAATGTATCCTTTCTGTGGACTAACGATCAGTCCCAGGCTTTCCAAGCGCTAAAGACAGCTCTTGTCAATGCCCCAATTTTAGCATTCCCTGATTATACCAAACCCTTTCTTCTATGCACAGACGCCTCAGGCACAGGACTTGGTGCATTTCTAATGCAACTAGATCAAGCATCAAGGAAGCGTGTAATAGCGTATGCTAGTCGCGCACTTACCACCACTGAACGTAATTACGTGTCACCGATTTAGAAGCTTTGGCAGTTGTCTGGTCCTTGAAACATTTCAGAGACATAATATATGGTTATCCAGTGCATATCCAGACAGACCACCTTCCTCTATGTGATTTGTTTAAGGTACGCAACCTCACTGGTAGATTAGCTAGATGGTCCATCACCATCCAGGACTTCAATCCCACTTTTCAGTATGTCCCAGGAAAATCAAATGTAGTTGTGGATGCCCTCTCACGTCATGTAGCCTCACCTGTCACGTCCCTGCAGCCCAAGGTCACTGACAGCACAATCTTAACATCAGAGGATGTTCACAACTCTCAGTGCAAAGATTCCATGTGGTCACAAGTAGTTTATTTCCTTGAATCAGGAGATGCCTCGACCTTATCTGCTCTCCCAGTACCACTAGATGAGTTCATACTAAAAGATGGTCTCTTGTACAGGAAAACATTCCTTACAGGAAAGGATTTGCCCAACAGAGAAGTACACCAACTCGTTGTCCCTACTGACCTGATATCTGCGGTTCTTCACATCGTTCATGATACACCTCATGCATCCCATCCAGGTAAAGACCGATGCTTGCGCCAAGCATGTCTCGAGTACTATTGGCCAACCATGCGTCGCGATATCAATGCGCACTATGACTCTTGCATCTCGTGCCACCGCCACAAAGGTTCCACCGGCTTACCTGCACCGCTCTTACAATATCCAATCCCGTCACGCCCATGGGAAACAGTGTCCATCGATCTCTCAACTCCCTCTTACAGAATCAGGCGCAGAGTATTTGTTTGTAGCAGTCGACCACTTCTCACGCTACTGTGTCCTCGTCCCCCTCTCAGAGAAGACCGTGAAGTGTTGCACGTGCCTTCGTAGATCACGTCATTTGCCCGTTTAGTACACCACATACCAACCTCACTGACAGTGGTACTGAGTTCAACAATAGCCTCCTGGAGGAGGGCTATCGCCGCTTTAAAATTAATAAATGCAGTGTCATACCTAACCATCCAGCTTCCAATGGCCTTGTAGAGTGCCACAATAGAAAAATCTTAGAGTGCCTCAGACACTTAGGTTCCCATAGTTCGTCATGGGATGACTGGATTCCCCAAGTGGCATCCTCAATCAATTGCTCCATCAACGCTTCCATTGGCGAATCTCCCTTCTTTGTCCTCTTTGGTTTTGACAAACACCTACCATACACCCTGTTATCCTCAAAGCCAGACCCCATCTATAACATGGATGACTATGTCAGAGTAAAATTGGCCAACTTCCAAACAATCCATCAGTATGTAACATCCAGTCTCGCTTCAGCTAAGGAGAACATGATACAACGCCAACATAAATCTGCCTCTCCTATCACTATCAACGTCAGTGATCTAGTCTTTGCTCATTCATTCCCATACACATACCTCTAAATTGGATGACACATTTACCGGCCCCCATCGCGTACTGAATAAACAAGCCAACAAGTTCCACATCCAAGACCTCTCCACTACAGACACTAAGTGGGTCCATGCTGACGATCTGAAACGTGCTCCATGGGGCCTGGTGTTGGAAGAATCACTTGCACATCCTACTGCTCTCCCTCCTACTCCACAAATCCCTCAATCTACCCCATCTCCACCTATCCATCAGTCTCCTTCCTCTCCACCTACACCTACTCATTCATCAATCAATCAGTATCGATCCAAACTGCGTTCCGCCCATCAACCTCTCCAGGAACTCTCCCATTAATTCTCACCTAATCTTCTAGGTATGATATTAGCGGTCTACCTGCTGGCAGTGCTGACGCTCCTAGGGTCTGGGTTGGGTGAGGACAATGGTGGAGTATGTCCCGGGGCCTTGGTCGGCTCGGGAGGCGAGGTAATGCATAGAAGATGTAGTCTCCCTGCGCTACGATCTTGCACCCCTGGCCGACGTAGCCATCGCCCTGCCTGCCTACGCGCACCAACTCCACAAAATCAAGACCCACCTCACAGCCCTCATGGGGAAACACAACCTGAATCAGTATTTATATCATTTCCTCCCACTCTCCTGGCAGTTGCAATACATATCTGGCAAATTCACCGAGCTCAATGACACATTCTCCATAGAGCCACCCGTAGGTCGTTCTCGTGTGAAACAAGGTCTCTTTGACCTCGGAGGTGAGATTCTAAGTGGATTGTTTGGCGTCGCTACAGCCCGTGACCTTTCTGGCTTCAAATCTGACCCAGCTCATTTAGCTTCCACCCTCGAATCTCAACGCCGAGTCATCAAAGTCCAACACACTATGTTACAGAAGATTACAACCCACCTAAATGAAGTAACTTATACTCGGAACAACTTCACCACCATCTTCAAACAACACCTCTCCAATTTCAACGTTATTTCTCAGTTCTTTTATCTCAAACTCATCATGGATAATCTCCAACTAGCCATTGACTCTCTCCTCTCTCAGGTCACTACCTAGGTTCGTATCCTAGTCGATGCTATTAATGGACGTGTCACTGCAGACTTAGTACCTATCTCAGCTCTCCGCTCTGTATTAGAATGGGCTCACTCTACTTTTGGTTTATCGCCAGTACTCCCCTACTCTTCTCTCAAATATTACTATCCAGTTCTCGAGGCCACTCTTCTCACCACATATGTCGTCGTTCATATCCCTCTCCGTTCTGACATCACTTTCAACCTTTTCCACATCATTCCCTTCCCCTTCCGATACAACAACTCCTTATTGGAAGTCTCTGTTCCTTCAGAATATTTCCTCCTATCCCACAACCATCTTTCAGTTGCCTTCCTTTCTACCACCAACCTCCAGCAGTGTTCCTCCCTCACCCCTACCTCTCGTCTCTGTGCTGCCCACCTTTTCGCTATCTTCCCTAGCAGCGCTACGCCCTGTGAGTCTGCTTTAGTTCGTAACCATTCCATATACTTGGCCTGTTCCCTGTTCCTTTGTTCCAGCTCCAGTACTCCCAGTCCACCATGCTCACCTCGACCACGTCCAGTACTTCTTGTTCACTGTTCCCATCTCTGTCACCATCATGTGTCCTGGTACTTCGGTACACTCTGTACCTGCTAGTGGTCTCTGCAAAGCACTGGACTATTGTACCGTCAAATCAGAGTCAGTCATCACTTACGCCACTCGCTATCACCAATCAGTCCGTAAACACTCCTGTGACATCTTCCAACCAATTGACATGCCTTCCAACCTGCCATCTATTAACATTACCGTTATCTCCCCCAACATGTGTATGCTAACATTCCTCAGTGACAGTGACTTCATTATGGATCAATTTTCTTTGGCCCTCAGCCGTGCATGGGTTCATCCAACCGTTGTGTTTCCCCCTGTGGTCATCTCTTTCATAGGTTTTTCCCTCGTCCTCTGTGCAGTGCACTGTTGTGTCCGGAAAATGGAACGCAGACTACAGGAAATCAGACTTGCTACTGGCATTGTACACCCTTCCCAAGATTAAGTGCCCTCCCATTCAGTGACTACCTATGCCACCCGATACTTTGCGTAAACTGTGGACTGAAAAAGTACCACCAGCAAATGTTGACATATCTTTGATACAGTAATGTGTGACAACTAGAAACTAACATAGGGGGAGGGAAAAAAAAAAGGAAAGACGTGTACCCTATTTCACGAGTGTTATCTACATTACTTATATAGATATCTGAACATGCGTGACCGCTTACTCTATTTACTCCTTGTATCATATATCAACATGACTCTATGTGTATCTTATATCAACATACCTCCCCTTGTAACAGTGTATATCACTAGTTTTCCATCCCCTTGACATGGCCATGTCCTCCCTCCAACCCCTGTATCATACTTACTCCCTTCCATCCCCTGTATCATAATCCCTCCCTCCTTCCCCTGTATCATACTCCCTACCTGTCCAAATCTCCCGCCTCCCTTAGTCATATGAACCACCCCATATACCTCCTCTCTGGTGTCAGGAGACACCATCTCAACCACCCAGGGGAGTATTGTACCATTCTCCTTATATGTATGTATTATGCCATTATGTATATATGCCTCCCTCACTGTATACCCCTCCCACTATAATCCCCCCCCCCTACTGTATCCAGAATTGCAGCGTAAGCAGCGCTTCCTAGGCTCGCCGCCAACGAATACCATGTGTAGCAGTCCAGTCGAGGACTGATATCAGGTGGGTAACACCTATATTTCTGTGCTCCACAATTAAAGGCCATAAATAGCTACTCCAGGACTTTCCTTCAACCATCAAGAGAGGGTTGTTACACGCAGTCGCTCGGTCGAGGCACCTTTCTTGGTGAGACAATCATCCAGTTGTTGTGATGTATCCACCCAAGATACTTCATCAATCTCCCTCGCTCCAACATGTCTTGTAATAGAGCAATATCAATGCACAATCTCCCGTCTTCTACGCTCCTACAGGAGTAAAGGGTGTCCACCATACTCTTGTTGTCGACGAAACACTTTATTTTGATCTTTCCACATCCAGAAACCTCACGCAATATGTTGGCAAGATATACAGCAGTCTCAGCACATTCAAGCAGCGCCAATGCCTCAGCAGATAAGGTAGATTTGATGACCCTCCTGATCTTTCTTGTCTGCCAGAATATAGGACTTCTTGCCTCATTAGCATCTCGTAGGAAGATCACAAAACTTCCCTGAGATCCATTGCCTACAAGGTTGGCAAATGAGGCATCCGAAAAGCACTCTATATGACAGTCCTCGTTCGGCCCCATTCTTGGAATGTATAGCTTCATGTTGTCAGTCTTCACCCTTGAGATCACCTTATTGAGTCTAAGCAAATCCGCTACAGTAGCTCGGTTGCTAGCCACTCTCAACTCACACGCATAAAAGGCAATATCTGGCCGAGTGTGTGTGGCAATCCAGTTGAGTTGCCCAATTAATGCTCGGTACTCCGTTTTCTCAGACTCGGACAGCTCTCCTGATTTTACTGCTGCTCGATGTTTACTCAGCGTGACTGGTTTCAAAGATGAAGCATACTGGAAGTGGTCGAGCGTTATGCTGCCGTCGATGTTGGAGATGACATTGAGACCAACGTATTTGAAGGCTTTTGATTCTGAACTGCCGATGAGGAATATTTGACTCAAACGGTTTATCACTTGCTGTTCAAACTCATGTGTACCAGCCCAAAGGAAGTCGTCGACATAGATGCATACAATGCCTTCGACTTTGCCACTCTTGCTCCAAGAGAACAGCGCTGAATCCAGTGATGACACTTTAGCTCCGAGACTCAACAACTGATCTTTTACGTGCAGATACCAATGCCTAGCAGCATCACAAAGGCCATAAACAGTTTTCTTTAGTCTCCATAACTTACCATTTGCATATTCAGGCGGAGGATGTAAATGAACAACTCTCTCAATGTTGTTACCTTGCAAGTAGGCAGCTTTCCCACTGGATGGTGGAGGCCAAAGAAAGTGCCAAACTCACTGCTTCTTTTGAACAAGTAGGCAAGTCTTCTCGGAGATCCACTGTGTCTTCCTCAAATCCTCTGGCGACTAAGCGGGCCTTAACAATAGGCTTTCCATTTTTCAGTTTTTCCGTCACAACCCATCGAACCGTTATGGCACCTTCCCAACATCATCTACTTCCTCATACACATCATTATTCTGCCAGTTTGTAATTTCATTTTCCTTAGCGCATAATACGGCCTCAGAGTTGAAAAGAACAAGCATTTCTGCATCATCATCAACCACTTCCCATTCGCTAAGATCCTTCTGCAAATCTATCCAATCAATGTTGCCGTCAGAGTCCCTCTTCAGATTATAGCAGTGTTTGTACTTTCCAGTGGCCTTACCTGCCCGACTCATAATCCTTCCAGACACCAACTCTCCACTTTCTGAATGTATTCTCTTTATATGTTGACCAACAGAAACTTTGGGAGGTTGATTAATCAGAATAGATACTGTGGGAGGCTCATCAATTGGAACCACACCATCTTCCGACTCGTCATCTGGTGGATAGTCATTCAACACTTGGAAAGGATCGTCATTAGGCTTCTCCTGGACAACATTGTTCTTCTTATCACTGCTGACATCACTTTCAACTGTAGTATCTTGCTCTGGCACACTCGCTAGATGACACACGTGCACTCGCACGTAGACACCGCCGTATCTCACCAGAATTTGTTTCCCTTCTCTGCCTATTACAGTTCCGGGACCGTGCCACTCATGACTGTCATTTCTTTTGTAGAAGACTTCATCTCCATTTCGGATGTCGTTTAGGTACTCGAACGAAAGTTGTGCAGCAGAGCCCTAGCCGAATGTCCATCTGATTCGGTCTTTATAAACTCTTGTCTAGCTAAATGAAGAGCGTTCAAGTTGTCTCTCACAATTTTCGATGGTGATGAAGGTTCCAAGGCTGGAGGATCATTTGCGTACACATTAGGCAGGCCAGGGTTTTGACCAAAAACATTAGGAGAAAAGCCTGCATGGTTGTTGAGAGCATTTCTTGTCGATACTGGCCATGCCAAGGCCACATCCAATTCACACTGGCTATCAGCCATTATCTTCCTAACAATGTCACCAATGACTGCATTTTGACGCTCACAGACTCCGTTGCTCCATGAACTCTCTGCAGACGTTGTCATGATCTTGATATTGAAGGCCTCTCCCAATGCTCGCATTTCCGCATTGTTGAATTCACAGCCATTGTCTGTAAGAATTTTTCTAGGTGCGCCAACACAACAATCCAGCTCTGAAATATTCCTTTGATAATTGTGGGCGCATACTTATACGCGATTACTATCGCATTACAATACCTGGTCGCCAAATCAACAAGGACTAAGAACTAATACCTTCTCCAAGCTTTCAAATCCATGGCTATGGCTTCGTTAAACTTAGACGCCATGGGCAAACAGACTACAGGTCGGGGCTTGGCTTTCTTAAATCTGCAACAGACTGTACATGCATCAGATACAGCCAAGCCCGCTCCAGTTCTGAACTTTTAATCTCCGCATCTATGATCAGTTTAATTTCGCCGATGTTGGGTGTCCAAATTGCCTGTGAAGCTTCAAAGCGGTTTTTTCTACATCACCCCCAAGAGATGTAAGCATGATTGTTTCACAAAATTCACGACTTAGTCATAAAGAAATTGGAAGCAAGTAATGGCCTGAAGATGAGGACTTCAAATCAATGATAGTTCCACAAATTTTGACCTGGTTACTTCCAAAGTTAATCAACTTTTTTACTTTTTTCATGGAAC
>JAGKTI010042745.1:0-10063 GCA_018397915.1 Birgus latro
CCTGAAACATACAACAGAGTCAGTCAGTCAGTCAATAAATGTCTATACAAAATCCTAAAAAGGAAAGGCACTCGTACAATCAACTAGGGTGCTCGTCCTTTCCAACAGGGACACACAAAAGATGGGGTACACTTCAACACACTAACTAAAGCCTTTGTAACCCTTAAATTCACAAGGTGTATTGAACATCATATGAATATATAAGCCACCAAAATGACCACACCAGAACAGTACCAAAGATCTTTAAAGGCATATAAAGACCATATTACCAGAGCAATAACAAGTTGTACAAAAGTTTTAGCGGAAACTCCTGAACTTCTTGATAGACTTGAGACTTCAGTGTCTTTTCTCGAGTCTAAATGGCCAGGTTATGATCAAACCTACTTAAAGTTAGAAAGTATCCTGACGGAAGAGAATGATTCACGTTTAACTTCAGTTCAGGAGGATTACTATCAAGTCTGGGATGATTATCAGAATAATCTGGTAAAATTTAAGTCGCACATAAGAACCCTGAAGTCAACGGGTACAACAGTAGACATGTCAGCACAATCTAGTACCCCTTTTCAACCTTCACATAAATCTGTACTTCCTACTATTAAATTACCGGTTTTCTCGGAAGAATACATCGAATTTGAAGAATTTTATGACCAATTTCAAGCCTAAGTTGGAAACAGAGCAGATCTGGAGCCGGTCACAAAATTACAGAATTTAATGTCTCAGTTACGAGCAAAAGCTTTAGAACTTGTTAATAATATTCCATCCGTGGCTGAAATCTATCAATATGCTGTTAAGGTGCTGAAGGAAGTCTTTGGTGATGAGGAAAAGATCAAACAAAGTCTTCTGAACCAAATTGTAGGAATTAAGCCACCCAGTCACACAAGAAAGGATTTAGAAGCCTTCCATATCTCCTTAATTAATCTGACCAGGGGACTGAAATGTAAACATGACTTCTCTTGTTGTGAGTGGATAATAGCTGGTTTGTTCCAACGTAAGCTGTCCAACACAACCATACGTCAACTATACTTGAAGTATGACACTAATTACTTCAGCATTAAACAAATGAGTGATGGTTTACGAGACCTTGTATCCCATATGGAAGTGGGAGACATACATAAAAGTAATTTAAAGACTACACATGAACCGTCAAAGAGTAACCAAGAACAAGCTGCTTCTTACAGACAAACAAAAGGGATATCGGCTCATACTTTACTAAGGAAAAAGGGGTCAAACCTATCAGACAACTAAAATGAAATATTACTGTGTATTCTGTCAGGAAAACCATCATGACTATGACTGTGACAAATAGACCGAATTGCCCACTAAGCAAGCAAGACTGGCTGAGTTGGGAAGATGCCCAAGATGCGTCAGCTCAAACAGTAAATTATATGAGTGTAAAATAGATCTTCATATCTGTAAAAGATGCAATAAAGGAAAACACCAAACAGCTCTATGTGTAAGTAAGCCAAAAGACAAAATCACACATGAAGACACAAAACCTGAAACAACACAACAATCAGTGCTTTCTGTAAAGGGTCAAGTACAATCAAGCCCAACAGCCCTTCCTACTGCCACAGTGGAGGTTAGTAATACTCAAAATGGTCACAATATTAGGACTAGAGCCTTCTTTGACCAAGGTTCCCAATGCACATTTATAACTGCAAGCTTAACAAGGGAACTGCAGTTGAAAATAAATGGGTCAATTAGATTAGCGGTGTGTGGATTTCTACATTCTAAAGATTATGAAGACTGTTCAGTAGTACGACCTGTGGTACGCCTTGGTAAAAGACTCAAGAGAATAGCAGCAGTCGTCCTTGAAAAGCTGCCAGATAAAGTCAGAGTCCCGACCTTATGAAAACTGTAAATAGGCTAAAGAGAGCTAATATCCCACTCGCAGATCGAATGTTAGAAAGTGACATGTTAGAGAATATCAACTTGGTGATTGGATCAGATTTTTATGGGGATTTTATTAGTGACCTGACCTCATAGGGTCAGATAAAATTAGCCAGAACTTCTGGTGGGTACCTAATCTATGGAAAGATTCCCAGTGATGAACCAGTCACAGATAGTGTTAATCAACAGACAGTGGCGGCAAGGATAGGCGCAGAGGTAGCTCCAGCTGAAACTGTCAATGCATTAGAAGAAACAACAATACCTGTTCATAAACTCTGGGATATTGATACAATCGGCATTAATGTTCAACAACCATCACCAGAAGATGGTTTAACATACAAAGCTTACTTGGACACAGTGGAATTCAAGGATAACCAATACTGGGTAAGACTCCCATGGGAAATAAATTGCCAGTCATTACCAACAAACTATAACATGGCTTTGGGACAACTGAAAAGTCTGACAACTTCCTTAGCAGCTCGCGAGGAATTAAATGAACAGATTCAGACACAGGTAGCTAATGATTTCGTTGAAATTGTACCTAATGCAGTGCCGACTGGAAACTGTCATCATCTTCCACACCACGCAGTTATGGATAGTTTGACTACTTCTTTACGCATTGTATTTAGTAGCAGTGCAAAGAGATCTGACCAGCCATCCTTGAATGATTGCCTTATGACTGGCCCTTCACTCACAGAGAAACTAGGAGACATTCTTTTAAAATTTAGAATGTACCAATACCGTACGCATATTGTGCTGGTACTGCCCTGCTCGACTGGTGCTACAGAATGATGCTTCAAAGTGTTGCAAAGTAGGAAGGGACTAGCACAAGAGACAAAGAGCAACGATCTGAAACAGTAAGTTTTCAAGGGACTCTCCTCATTTTTAGGGTCTTGAGGCCAGAGGAATTTTGCAAATTTTCTATCCTCTTCTCTCAGAGCTATTCTGAGAAAAGCCTTATTACTGTCTGCTGTATAGGCACTGGGCATGTCTCTAAAGCTTAGTAACATATTCCCCAACTTCTCTGTTAGTATAGGTTCGCAGTATAGGCAGTCATTCAAGCTAGCTGATCCTTTGGATGCTTTACTACTATATTTAAAAACTATCCTTCCTTGCTTACAGCATGATGTGATAAATTACGTCCATCTTTGTTATTATTAGGGAATTTAAATTCTTCTGTGAATTTCTTCTTAAATTGGTCTTTTATAATAATATCATATATTGTTAGATATTCTGCTTTCTCTCAATTTTCTTGAGAATTTAACTGAGCCTTAGCTACCTGGTAATTTGTTGGTAACTCCGAATGGTTTAGTGTCCATGGTAATCCAACCCAGTACTGCCCATCTTTAAATTCCACAGACAGATCATACAAATCCATAGTTATTTTTTCTTCAGGGGTTGGTTCTTCAGGATGTATTCCCACACTGTCCAAGTCTCACAATTTGTCCACAGGTTCAATTTTCTTATCCAGTAAGTTCCTTAGTACCGAAATTACCATTTTGGGTGATTTTAACGTGCATAATGTTGAATGGTTATTGCATTCTGCCAGGACTGACGATGCTGGTCTAGAGTGCGAGCTGTTTGCAGAATCGTTCAATCTCACGCAGCTGGTAAAGCAACCAACAAGAATACCAGATAATCCTGACCACAATGCCCATCTCTTGGATCTATTCCTGACAAATAATCCAGATCAATACAGGATAGAGGTACTGTCACAACCTGGATCCTCTAACCACAATATCATCACAGCCTCACTAGTTAGCCCCCATAAACCTTCCCGTTCTGAACCTGTCAGGGTGACCCGATGGCAATTTGATACAGCAACTGGGATGGATTTAGAAATTATCTTGCTGACATTCCGTGGCAGTCTTTCTTCTCTAGTGATGCCAGTTCTACCCAGTCCCACATTAGTGATTTAATACTAGCTGGTATGGATTTATTCATAGCAAGTCAACAGTTCACTAAAAGATGGAACTCTCCAAAATGGTTCGATAACAACTGTGCCACAGCAACAGCCCAAAAGTCATTAACATACAACACTAACTTAAAATAAAAAACATCTGAATCACTCTGTCAATTTAAAATTGCTAGAAACCATGCAGAAGTTGTAATAAATCTCGCTAAATCAAACTTTCTTCATTCGATCGGTAGAGAGGTGGCTTGCAGTCCTAACGGACCCAGGTTCAAATCCTCGCTGGGGCAGGAAACAGTTTAAGGATTTTTAATCAGGCTTTACTGATCTACCAGAAGACCTGCCGATATGTCATAAAAATACCCCCGCTAATACCAATACACCAGTCCTGTATGAGACAGCCCTAGCCTGTATTCAGTATGGACGGTGGGTGTTAGCGCCGAAGTGGTGACATGTAGAGGTGTATGGTATGTAGAAGGACTGATGGGCCTTGATAGCAGGCTGTGAAGCCTATGCCCAGAGACGGACACATAAAAAAAAAACTACTTAACATCCCTAATGACAATAGAATAATCTGGTCAACTCATAATTCTTTCAATAATAACTTTAACAAGTCATCATCCATTCCCTCACTAAAATCTTCAGATGGCAACACAACAAGTGACCCACACAGGAAAGCAGATATCAGTGCCAGTACATTTGCCAGAAATTCTACCACAGAGGAAGTCAGCCAGAACGTCCCAGTACTAGAATTTGACTCTCCCGAAACTGTTCCACTTAAAATACAGACAAGGTACGTAAAATCCATCCTAGACAATTTACCTACCAACAAAGCCCCAGGCCCAGATGGAATTCCTCCAATGGTTTTGAAAAAGTGTTCCCCAGAACTTGCCTCTGTTCTAGCTAAATTATTCAGACTATGCATACGTACTTCGTCATTCCCTAATTCATGGAAAGAGCCAATATCCACCCAATTCCAAAGAAAGGACGTTCTTCTGACCCCCCTGATTACAGACCAATAGCTGTCACATCTTCTCTTGGCAAAGAATTCGAAAATTTATTCAATAAGCACATAGTTAAACACCTCGAATCCAACAACGTAATTAGTGATAGACAATATGGTTTTTGCCAAGATATATCCACCACTGACATACTCAATCTCCTGACTCATTCCATCCATCAATCAATCGACCGATAAGGAGAAACTCATGCAGTAGCCCTTGATATTTCTAAAGCTTTCGACAGAGTATGGCATCATTCCCTGCTGCCCAAACTCCATTGCTATGGACTAACGACTTTTGTTCTTCTGCTTGTCTCATATCTCAGCGACAGAAAAATAAAAACAAAAGTAGATGATGTATATTCCAGTTTCCACTCAGTTAACGCCGGCGTGTCACGGGGATCAGTTCTGGCGCCAACCTTGTTCCTGGTTCATAGTAATGCCCTCTTATCTGTCACCCACAATCCCATCCGTTCATATGCAGATGACTCAACACATCATAGTTCATTCACACTCAGACACCCATTTACAAAGTCTGATATCTCTAATTCTCAAATCAGCACAGCCATCTCCATAAATCAAAACTATATTAGCGAATGGGGACAAAACCTTGTCTCATTTAATGCTAGTAAAACCAAATATATACAATTTACTGATAGACAGATATTGCCAGATTCGTATATCACCTTCACTGCTACTAATATTCCCATCTCCAAAAGTATTTAAATTCTCAGTGTCTCACTTTCCAGTGCCCTCAGCTGGACCTCTAATGTCAAATCACTTGCTAAAACCGCCTCAAAGAAACTTGGATTATTGTACAGAGTCCGTAACTTCTTCACTGATGAGCAGTTAGCTATAATTTATAAGAGTCATGTGCGCTCTCAGCTTGAATATTGCTCACCCTTGTGGAATGGATGTGGAGAGGTTGCATTAAAACAACTTGACAAAATTCAGAACAAAGATGTTGGAATTATCAATAACCCTGCTATTACAAATAAATTACATCCCCTACAAGTAAGAAGGAATGTGGCCTCCCTTGTATTATTTTACAGATATTTTTATGGCAATTGCTCAGACGAAGTTGCGTCCATTGTGCCACCTCTCCATGCCTTCGCTCGTGCTACACGGGCATCTGGCAGCAGTTATGACTGGACTGTCACACAGCCATATTGCAGAACTTCCGCCTATAAGAATGTTTTTAATCCCCGAACTGCATCTCTCTGGAACTTTCTTCCCCAGAATTGTTTCCCTCCAGACTTCAACCTACAGCTGTTCAAGTCCAACTGTTACAGATATTTCATGAATGGAGGACACCAGTAATCTGGTGTATGGATTTTTTTTTATTTGTTTTTCCTTCCTCTGTTCTTTTATTTTTTTAAAATATTTGAGCTGGTTCTAATTCTGCACATTTCTAGCTACCGTCAATGCCTGTGTGGGAGTAACAATTTGGACTCTCCTCTCGCTTGCTTTGGAAAAGACAATTGACCCATAATAAGGCTACCTCCTGGACTATTGAACAATTGCACGTTATTCTTCTTGAAAGTCCTATGTAGGAATCTTTCACAGTAATCTTACCCAATAATCATATTTGTGGGACCCACAGTATCTGATTTCCCATTCTGAATAGCCAGACTTATCCCTAGACTCTGTAAATGATCAGAAGATTTCTTCAGTCTTTTGATAAATGTACTTGTTTCCATCTTATCTGGTACAGCTGCTCTTATACGGCATTTATATCTGCCAAACTGTATTAAAGGTCTAACTCAGTCAGAGGATCCTGCTTCCTTGGTAGTTAAAAACCTGTAATGGTTAGATTTACTTTGCCTTTAATGGGTAACTTTAATTTTTCTACAGTATCAGCAGAAATGAAGGTTTTCTGTGCACCTGTATAAAAAAAAAAAAGTACATGCTTGTTACGTCACCATCCCACTCCGAGGCGTCCTGTCGACGTACGGGTACGTCGCAACGTTTTGTCATGGTGAAACCCATCGACGTACCCTTGTCGCGCAATTGCAAGGTTCATAATTTGCAGTTTTCAAATCTCGCGCTTGATTTTTGGTACGTAGACGCGGGAGACCTTCCCCTGCCTGCCACCACGCGGGGACACTCGGCGGCCCCACACGACCCGCACTCACCCTCACCTCAGTCACTCACCTATAAGCAGTGACCCAGGTCAGATATGGCACGCCGAGGCCTCTCTGAGAAGGAAATTAAAACCGCCCTGGATACCTTCACAGGCGACAGCGACTTCCCACTGGATGACGATGTCGCTGACAAAGATTATGTGCAGCCAGAGGAGGAGAGTAGCAGCAGTGATGAGGAGGTCCCATCCCCAAGGAAGCGGCGCTATGTAACTTATCAGGACGCTAGAGAGGGCCAGCCTGCACCCAAACAACGTCCATCCACCTCTCCCCAGCCCCTATGAGAAGTGGAGCCCGAATGCGAGGACGGGGACAGAGCTGTGGGACGTGCTGCCACATGGTGCGGCCATGAGCACATCACCCATCACGGGTGGACAGCACATTGGAAAATCAGGTATGGGCCTAGTGTTTTGTTTGAGGAGGGCGGAAGTGGCGTGGAGGGAGTGGAAAGTGAAATTGAAAGTGTGGTGGTGAGAATGTAATGACTATTGAAAGAGAGAGTGGCAGGAGTGAGTCATCGCACTCACATGGTGGTGTGAGGGAGCGGAGTGGATCACGTGGGGTGCTGAGGGAGCGTGGTGGTTCACGTGGTGCAGTGAGGGAGCGGGGAGGCGAGGAGGAGCCCCTCTCCAGCAGGTCTCATGCTCCCCAATATTCCCGAACTTCCTCCCCACAGCCCCCTGATGTTCCGCAAGGCCGTAAGGGGAAGGGAAAGGGTAAGGGTAAAGGCCGAGGGAAGAGGAACGCGAGTGGGGAAGCCCCCCGCACTCCTCCTTCCCAACCTCCCCCACCAGCATCTCCTCCCCACCCCGACGAAGGTGACAATGGGGACGATGGGGGCGACGCAAATGTGAGGTGGAACTGGGAAGATGGGAGTGATTTTGCTCCCATCATTCACACCTTCACTGAGAAGTGGCACGCTGGCTACACTGCTCCAGAAATCCACCCAGGCTCCACCAGGCTGGATTTCTTCCACCTGTTCTTTGGAGAGGATTTTGTGGGGCGCATTGTGGAGCAAACTAACATTTTTGCAAAGCAGCCAGCTCCGTGAGAGTGAACGACTGGGGACCAAGAGCAGGCATTCCCTCATTTATGATTACCCTGTCTCCCTAGCAGAGATGTTTGTATTTTTAGCCCTGGTTCTTTTGATATGTATTGTACGGAAAAGACAAATTCCGGGCTACTGGACCACGGACCCTGTCATAAACACACCTTTCTTTGGCAGGGTAATGAGCCGTAATTGTTTTCAGCAAATTCTCAGCCGCCTCCACTTTTATGATGCTGATGATCCGGCAAAGGAAAATAACACATAAAATGAGGAGAATTAGGCTGGTATTTGCTCACCTACAGGAAATGTTCCGATCATCATTTTATCCATATAGAGACCTTGTCATAGACGAGAGTCTCGTGTTGTGGAGAGGCATTATTTCTTTTCGACAGTACATACCCAGCAAAAGACACAGTTTTGGGTTCAAGATCTTTGTTATGTGTGACTGTAGGACTGGTTATGCACAAGATGTAGTCTTGTACACAAGTGCACAGACAGACATAATAGAAGATCGGAGTATTGGACTCCCTGGGGCCATGTTAAAGACTATGATAGAAGAGTACCTTCATCGTGGTCACGCCCTGTATCTGGATAACTGGTACACTAGCCCCCTTCTCGCTCGTTATCTACACCTGCACCACACAAGAGTCTGTGGTACCGTCAACATGAACCGTCGTCACATGGTCAAGGTGAGGCGGAAACTGGACAAGAATGAGGTGGTCTTCTTCAAGGCGAACAACATCCTTGCAACAGTGAGGAATCACAACAGAGAAGTCTGCCTCTTGTTCACGGTTCACCACCCCTTGATGCACCGCACAGACTCCGTGGATCACCGCAGCGAGAGGAGGCACCGCATCTGGAAACCAGAGTGTGTCCTCGAATACATCAGCATGAGGCAGGTGGACCAGTCTGACTCCATGATGTCGAGTGTGGAGTGTGCCAGGACCACGATGACGTGGTACAAGAAGCTCTTCTTTCATCTGCTCGGCATCACGGCCCTGAACTGTCACCACCTGCACGTCATGACAACGGGAGTTCAGGAGACCTTTGAAGGGTTTGTGAGGGAGCTTGCCCAGGAGATAATCACCCACTATGCTGTTGAAAGGACCCCACACCGCCCCTGCACCGCCCCTACCGCACAAACTCCCCTGAGAATTACAGCACGCCACTTTCCCACTCCTATCCCTCCCCAGCCAAACAGATCTAAGCCCCAACGGAGTGTCATGTGTTCGGGAACTCCAGAGTGAGACTCAGCACTCAGAGAAAAGACACTTGATATGAGTGCGTGGAGTGTGACGTGGGTCTGTGTATTTACCCTTGCTTTAGAGAACATCACACCTTGATTCATTTTTTATATGGTGTGATTGCGATATGATGCTCTATCTCTTGTAAATATGCGACATTCAGATGCGCAGTGTAAATAATAAGGCCTGTAAATATGTAAATAGTCGTTTAAAATAGAAATAGGTGTAATGTTAGTGGAAAAGTATCATGTAAGTGGAGAAATACAAAGTCGAAACATTCCTAGTGAGTGTGATCAGAAGGTAATGATGCGATTTTCAGACGCTCAGTGTAATAATAAGCCCAGTAAATATGTAAATCGTGGTATAAAGTGGAAACGTGTGTTATTCTAGTGGAAAGTATACTGGAAGTGGAGAAATACAATCTAAGTTGAAACACGAGTGGTAGCGAGTGCGCTTCGTACGTGAATATGCACTGCCATTACGCTAAATATCATCGTAAGGAATGTAAATAGGTGAAAACATTTACATAGGGTAAAAAAAATGATATAATGTCATCGAAACAATATTATGCAAGTATAAAAAATGTTATGTATGTTGAAAGAAGAGTCCTAGTGAATGCACAGATATGCAAATATGTGCTATCATTACACTAGGTATCATCGTAATAAATGTAAATAGTGAATAAATTTACATAAAGTGAAAAATGGTCAAAAGTCATTGAAACAGTATTATGCAAGTAGAAAAAATATGTTTGCTGAAACAAGAACCTTAGCAACTCACGTGTGACGAATGTGAAAAAACTCGCTATGCTTGCGCAATGGAACGATG
>JAGKTI010042746.1:0-10063 GCA_018397915.1 Birgus latro
AAAGATTGCCGCCCTTACACTGGTGGCAAAAACCGGTGGGATATCTTAAATTTCCATATAGTGAGGGAACTCAAAATTGTCACCCTTACACTGGTATTATAGCGGTGGGATATCCTACCCTAAATAGTATGTAAAAAACCCTACGTTACAATATTAGGTTCAGAAAATATTTTCTCCATACTTATACAGTACGTGTAATGTTTTGTGTGCACAGATCCATGATACATATATGGCAATTTACAATAAATGTTCGAAATGCCTTCGCCCAATTTCAATGCACAGATTGCACAGTTGCTCCATGGATTGCCATACGCGATTTAGCACGCAAGAAGGGCTGGACAGAGTCCTACAGGCACCTTGGATGCGGGTGAGCAAGTCGTCGAGTCTGTGAACTGGCGTTTCATACACGAGCTGTTGCAAATGACCCCACAGAAAATAATCAAGAGGGATTAGGTTTTGTGCCTATGCTGGCCACAAAACTGGGCCGCGATGCCCAATCCAACTGTCATGGTAATTTGTGTTAAAAAAATCGCAGACGTTGTTGCTTGTGTGGGTAGGTGCTCCATCGTGCATGTACATTCCTCTTCTTGCCGACAAAAGTACGTCCTCAAGAAGCAATGGCAGGTCATTCTCCAAAAAAGATAGATATACCTGACCTGATAAATGACCATGGAGAACA
Organism: Birgus latro; assembly: GCA_018397915.1. Classification (NCBI taxonomy): domain Eukaryota; kingdom Metazoa; phylum Arthropoda; class Malacostraca; order Decapoda; family Coenobitidae; genus Birgus; species Birgus latro. Next base: position 680 of record JAGKTI010042746.1, read on the forward strand.
TAGAGGCCTATTACATAATCTAACATTCCACACCACACATTGAGAGAAAATCTCCATTGATGCCCCCTTGACTCAGTAATGTGTGAATTTACATCATTCCACACATGCATATTGTGAGTGTTGAATATCCCAGTCCTAGTGAAGCTTGACTCATCAGTGTACATAACCTTTTGTGGGAATTCGTCATCCTGTCTTACGTTGCCTGGGAACCACTCACAAAACTGTTGACGAGTTGGATAGTCTTCTTGGGTTAGAGCCTGAACCCTTTGTGTGTGGCATGGATGTAAGAGTTGCTCATGTAGAACCTGTGAAATGGTTTGCTCCTAAAGTCCTAGCGATGTTCCATATGCTTGTCCTAGAGTTCTCTCCAAAAGCTTCCAGCACTTGTTCTTCATAATCCACTGGTCGAACAGACCGGCCCCGTCCTGTATCAGTCAATCGTATATGTACTTCACCAGATTCTCTCAGTCTCCTATCAATGGCATGAAAGTGAGAAATATCTCATGACTGCTTGATGAGAACTGGATAAAAGATGGCACAAACACTGTGGTGTGAGATGGGAATAATTTTTCATTACAGTGTTGATCAATTGAAGGACAAGGTCATGGGTCAGTGGCAAATTTCGAACACAATGTAATCTCATGAAAACCTGATCCGGATGGGATAAAAATTGGCAAATACAGTGTTTATGGGAAAGGTGCACTGACTTAACTCGAACTGACCTCTCTTGGATGTGGGATGGGTCTTTAAATATCCCTCCTCCAACTCCCCCAGCTAGCATAGCCCAGAATATTCTAGAGCCTAGTAGGGAACTCACTTTTCCTCACACAATAATACACTTAATTTAACAACACACAATAACAATAATGACAAGAACTAATACCTCAGGAAAGAGAGAATGTAAACAAAACAGACATGTCAAGATCTCCAGAATATTCCTCACATCCCCAAATATAAACATTAACCTAATTCTACGGCATAATGCTTAATTTCTAGTATGTTCCTCATATCTCCAGATATAAGCACTAACCTAATCCTATTGGCATAACACTGTCCCTCCCTCAAAACTATGTCATTCCCAACACAACCACGTAACCTTACTTATATACAAGGATATAAAGAATAAACTTTCAGACAAGTGGATTGTCACTGCTCCCTCTGCTTTCTAGGTCCCACGACATGAAGAACTTCATCGCCAGTACATTCATCTCTGTCATTCTCCTGGGCCCTCCTTTCCTCTCTGGTGTCCAGCAGGTCCCTGGCTTCACTCAAAGTGCACTACCCACGTCCTGCACACTTCATCAGGAGCCTCATCATCTGCTCCATCAATGGCTTCAGACACTGGGCATTGCTGAGAATGTAGTCAATTGCTTCTTCCTGGGGCTTGACCATGTTTCTCTTAGGTACACTGCTTGGTGGCTCCTGATCAACTTCTTTGCACATCCCCGTAACTGTGCCCCAGTGAATCTCATTACGACAAAGTGAAATGGTGGCTATGACAATGGGTACGTCTTGCTTTGTAGTGTACAAGGCTCCTGTGCTCCACTCATCCCAGGACAGTGTGCAGAATGTCATAGATCTTGCGTGACATCAACATCTCCAACTCAAGAGGGATAACTGTGGTTAATCTGGTCGTCACTAGTAGACTTACATGCTCCACGACCCTTAGTTGAATTCTCCTTCTTCCTAGCCACATTACCATCGAATGGAAGTCAAGCAGGCAGCACCAATACACCTGGCAGCCCAAACCTAAGTTGCAGGGGTCTTCATCATCGGCAACACACACACACTGCTGCATCTTGACACCCACCAGTCCCCCAAGACCAATGCACCACCCTGTATCTCCCCACGGTCACTGCAAGGTTTATGGAAGCTGCCTATGACTCACCATTTCCAGCTGCCTCTCTGATCCCATATCAACGACCATTGGACACGCTACTTTCCCAATCTCACCATCCCCCTCCATGCACCTGTCACTGGCAACCTAATCTGTGTGCTGGGTATTGATCCTTAAGCAAACACTGTTCATGGACTTTGACCCTGTTATTCACTTCCTGTATTTCACTTTTCACCTTATCCTCCAGTATATAGGGGCCCTCTTCTCTCACTTCTCTTCCCTGGTTGCTTATTCTTTCTACCTGGCTGTATACCATTTCCTGTTGTTGTTTCAGTTTCTTGGTCCTGTCCCGCACCTCCTCTCGTAGCTCGTGAAGCTCCTGTCTGTGCCCACTGAGCAGTTACTCTACTCTTGCTTCGTGTTGTGCCTGAGCTTCTATTTGTTTTGCTGTCAACACTGGAAGTATACCTTTTTGTTCATAATACCAGTATTCTTTTTGTTCATCTTGCTGTGTTTCTTGCTGATTCATTTATTCTTTCTGTTGTTTGTTGTTCTTGCTAGCGCTCCTTCTGCTAGTGCTTCTTGCTGTTTGTTTTTCTTCTTGCTGTGCTCTCAACATTGTGGATATATCTTTCTTTTGTTCCTTTTGTTTGCTCTAAACAATGCGAGTATATTTGCCACAGACATGTTTGCCACTTTGACAGCCTGTCCACGAGTCTCCATCTCTCAAACCATATCCCACTCCTGACACTAATTGTTACACCATAGGGTTCATTGACATATAAAGAATGACACAGACAGGCCAGGCTGTTAATCAAAGGGAACTGTACCCTTCTGGGTTTTATTCCTTCTAAGCACAGCTGAGGTACATTTGCAAAACACTTTGACTTTTCTCTCTCACGTTACCCCACTCCTTCAGTTACTACTACTCACTCAGTGTCCATTCACTGACTCACGGACTCTCACTTACTGACTCTGATTGACTATGCTGTCCTTCACTGATTAGCTCGCACTATCTGACTCCCTCTGTCACTGTCTGTCAACCATTGACTAACTGACAGACTCACTAACAGTTCACTGCCTTGTTGCTCACTGATTGTCCGTTACTGACTCTCAGACTCTCACTGCCTGACTGGTTCTCAGTCATTGACTCGCTATTGCATATTGATTAATGGTCCACTACTCCCTGGCTCAGTGACCAGTATTGGACGCCGGATGGTTCTTTGAATAATCCCCTTGGCTCCCCTTACTGGCGTAGCCTAGAATATTCTGCAGCCTAGTAGAGAGATTACATTTTCCCATGCAATAATGCACTTAAATTAATAACACACAATATCAGTAATGACAAGAACTATTTACTGAGGTAAGAAAGTAAACAAAACAGACATGTAGATATCTCCATATCTCCAACTATAAACATTAACTTGATCTTACGGTATAACACATAAAACCTATATGTTCCTCATATTTCCAGATGTAGACATCAACATAATCCTACCGGCATAATAATATTTTAGCAAATACATTTAATATGCAATATGTTAGTGTATATTAATATTGCATGAATAAGCATCAAGTGGATGCAAAGCATAACACATGAAAATAATAATTACATACAGCTTCATAATAAGTAAAGGTTCAGTGGCATAAGCATTAGTACCAATATTTACCAATATTACAGTAGGTGCTAGACAGCCACGTAAAGTCACGTAAAATGAGCAGCATGAAAATAATTCGCTTCTGAATACCACATTTCAAAATTTAAATGAATCAGTAACTGAAAGGAGTACTTGGTCTATTTATAATGTTACCCTTTCCAAATGTTGTTATGTATGTTATACAGTATCATATAATTTCGGTAGGCTGGTATACAAACAATGTAAAAAGAATCTGCATGAGTCGATACATAGGATCGCACTGCACAAATATCACTGTGAACCACTGGGTAAACAGCCATGACAACACGCCACTGTTACCAAGGCGATGAGATCCCTACCACAGCGTTTCCGAACTTGTGTCCTCGTTCCACCTGGCAGGAACTGTACCTGCCAGATGCAGCAAATCCCCTTGGACCTGAATTGACTAGAGTGCCAGACGCTGATTGGTCGGTTCTCTTCCTCTCTCCAACCTGGCAACTTAGACTTCCATGTCTGACCAAACTACTTTACTTATGCGTATGTTGTTATTGTTGTTGTTGTTGTTGTTGTTGTTGTTTGTGATTATGTATAGGACCTCCAAAGCTTTTGTGAGGGTTCTTGTGGCATCCCTTTTTAGCAGTACCGCATCTTTTCACCTAGGTAGATGATCTTTATGATCTATATGGTTAAGTAGGCACTAGAAGCACAGTGATATCTTATATCTATCTTATTCTTATCCTAGTATGAAGTCCCCTACTTGTACCATACATCACAACCTCTCAAGGAGATTTTATACACGACACTTTTCTCACTTGGAAAAGCATTTTCTGTCCTTGATATTACATTGTTGATGCTGGTATGAAGCCATACAGTGTGCTTAATAATGTGCCACCTATCCTACCATTATCTATTGTCTTCAGTAACAATTTTTTAATGAGAATATTTGCTTCAGTACTATCTATTGCGATTCAACTTACCTCATTACCTACAGTGTTATCACATATACCAGTATTATCTACAGTGTACCACATATCCCAGAGCAATGCAGTGTTGGTAGGTAACCATCACTAACTACGGTGTTCCACACGCTCATTATATATAGTGTTGCCTCGTGTCCTAACATTCTTCAGTGTAGCAAATATGTTATCGTAATATACAGTGTACCACGTACCCCCAACATTATCTATTGTCACCACATTTGCGTACATAATATACAGTGATGCCTTACACTCTAACATCATGTGTTGCCACATATGCCAGGGTTATCGAGGACGATTGGACTTTCTAGAACAGACATAGACACACTGACTGTTGTCTGTGCATTCATTTAGCATTCCTTCGTGCTTCATTGCTTCCTGTCTGCCTGTTTGTCTGTCTGTCTCTCTCCTCGACACTGTCTTAACATATAATTTGTTTATATTTTTATTAGAGCTGTAAGTTTGTATGCAGCAAAACTCCGAATTCTTACTTTTTTTTTTGGACTGTTGCGTCCCCAGTTCCCACACTGCCACAGGCTCTAACAGCAGTAGTGCAGTATAGGGAGGACTTTGCCCAGTGAGTTGTTCTTCCTATGGTCAGCCTTTAGGTGTACAGCACACAAGATCAGCTGAGGCGAAGATAAACACAGGCTTCTTAAAGTTGACTGCCTTTATTATCCAAATAATTTCACTTAATGCTTTCCAGTTTCACTTCATTATTCACACAGGCACTGGAGCTATACGAACTTCACGAACTGCAGTTACACTTACTGCCTAACAACACTGCTTTCACAAGTACCGAAATATACAAACTTCACTGACACTGCACCGACACCCAACTAAACTTCACTCAAACTGACTGAGGCCCAAATAATCCTACACTGCTAGTGTCTCATCCCCTTCCTTATATAACCTTGCATTACTCGAGAATGATCTATTTCTCCACAGTTCTGGCATGTGCTGGACCTAACCCGCCCCTAGCAACACAGTTACCAATTAAGAGACATCAAACATGCCAGAGTCTTCTTACATTACATAACACTCTAAATCATTTTCCAAACGAATGAAATTACATAATTTAACAAACAGTCACATAAATAAAACATTACAGAGAAAAAGAGCATAAAAATTAATGCAAAACTTACGAAATAACTATGCTCAAACAGCAGGCAAACTGGCAACTCTGACTCATACAGATACTGGAACTAGCCTACCGTACAGAACACCGAGAAAATTCTCGAACACCTAACTGGCAAAACCCGCTTCTTAACACTACGATTGTTTTCACAGTCACTAGAGGGTTCAATAACTGACATTATGGATTTCGTCCAGATACATGTCCTTTGACTTTTTTTCTATGATACTGTGAGTGCTTGGTCTTTCCCTCCAGTAGTTGATGTTTTTTTATACTTTACTCATGGAGCTACAAGTCATTATTTTATCCCTCATAGTGAAGAGATATATTACTGATAATGGTTAAAACACCTCTGTCTTCATTTAACAAATTCAGTATAAGGGATTTCTTTTGAGGAGCATCAAAACGTCAGGTGGTGGCAAGAATGCAGTAAGCACGGACTATCGAAGAGTAAACATCATGGTAATGCACCAACCTATTCCCTAGCATTAATCAACTAATAAATTTGTCCAACTTGCACTCCCGATTGTACCACCTCAGCAAACTTCTGATACAGTACTTTCCTTGGTGTTTTGCTTGAAACGAAATTGAATTACGGTGAATAACGATGACAGTTAGTCAGGGACTGCGACTTTACGTTTAAAAGGTCAAAGTTAAGAATAATTATGGGAACTGCCAGCTCCTGCTTCCAGTTGAGTTCTCCATGCCGTATTCACAAAAGATCTTGGCCAGTTTCTTTGAGAAACGCGTTTCCACAGCAGATATTATAGAGGCGTGCACAGATAAGGCTCTAAGGGGCCCGAATCCCTACTCTGTTGCGCTGCCTGTTACAAAGTAACCGCGTGGATCTCTCTCTCTCTCTCTCTCTCTCTCTCTCTCTCTCTCTCTCTCTCTCCTAGTAACCGTTTTTTTTTCTTATCTAGATTCTGTCCTTTTAATTATGCACAACACTGGTTAAATATGATAAGGAGGCAATGTGCTCTTCATTTTTATTACCACCCTGCTATGGGTGAAAGCAAATATCATATGTAAAAACAACAAATCCTATTCACAGCTGAAGCTAAACACCGTTTAAGAACAAGGGTCCAAGCTGCAGGAATGGGAAAACTTTTTGAACATCTTTCTAGTCTCCTGGTTCGCATCGAAGTGATTTAGGTAACGTCTAACTTATTTTGCAACCAGTTTTATCATTTTCTAGGGTGTTTTGGTTCTTTGTATAATCACTCTTGGCAAAATTTATTTGAATAATTTTGCTCCACTGGAGTGCATTTTACCTGCCTTACATAACTAATTTTGGAATTTTTTTAAGTTAAAAATTTAATTGATATGATTCCTTTCTTGAATAATTCAGTTCCTTTATATTCCTGTCATTATTTTGTTTTTGCCAGCATTTTAGACTAATCCTCTGTGTTCGTGTATGTTCTTTGATGATTGGGTTTATTAAATTTTTGCAGAAATATTTAAGCTTCTTTCATCCATATTTACTTCAGTGTCTATTTATTGATTTCCTGTTCATTACATTATTATTTCTCTGAATGACTGAGGATCAGAATCTAAACTTGTATGACTTATGTAAAATTTCCTTTTTTCTGTTTGTGTTTATTCTCATTGAGTAATTACGTTGGACTTATATTTATGCCAGTAGTTTGGCTTCTATTAATTACGTTTCCTTGCGTATTTTTACGTCTGTGTTTACTAATTTCTTTATTGATTGGCCTAGGGGGGAAGGTGGAGTCCCGGATGACTGGAAGTCAGGTATAATTATTCCCCTGTACAAAGGAAAAGGGGAGAAAGAAGTATGTGGTAATCAAAGGAGCATTTGTCTTCTCTGTATAACAGGAAAAGTATATGGTAGGATACTTATTGGCAGAGTTAGGGAAATAACAGAGGAATTAGTTGGAGAAGAACGGGGAGGTTTTGGAAGAAGGGGCCAGGTTGTGTAGATCACATATTCATCCTTAATTCTTAAGCAGACAAGTTTCTAGAGATGGGAAAGAAGTTGTATGCGGCCTTCATGGATTTGGAGAAAGTATATGACAGAGTGGACAGAGAAGGAATGTGGAAAACATTAACAATATATAATAAGAATATATGGAGTAAATAGGAATTAGTTGAAGAGTATGTAATAGGGTGCTAAGACTGCAGTGCGTGTGGATAGTGAAGTGAGTTCATTTTTCTGTCTGAATGTTGGATTGAAACAGGAGTGTGTCATGTTTCCATGGTTGTTCAGTCTGAATATGGAAGGAGTTATAAAAGAGGCACAAGGTAGGGCTGTGAGTGTTGGAGCGGTACTAGTGAGAGGCACCGTTTTGAAACATCCTGTACTGTTGTTTGGAGATGATACTGTATTGTTCAGTGAAGACGAAGGGAAACTGCAAGGCTTAGTCAGTGGGTTTGGGAGCATGTGTAAGAAACGGAATCTAAAGGTGAATGTAGGGAAGAGTAAAGGTATGGTCTTCGAGAGAAGTGAAGTCAGTGAATGTATAGTGAGGTTGGATGAGGAGGATATGGAGAATGTGAGTTCAGTTAAGTACTTGGGTAGTGTGATGAGTAAGGATGGAAGTCTGAAGGGTGAAGTGATTGAAAGGGTGCAACAGGGAAGGAAGGTTGCTGGTTCCTTGAAAAAAGTGATGAGAAACAGGGAAGTGGGCATGGAAGTGAAAAAGTTGCTACATGACAATATGTGATACCAACTCTAACATATGAAAGTGAAGCTTGGTCCCTGTTGGAGGGAAAGAAGTCAAAGTGAGAGCAGTGGAAATGAGTTATTTGAGAGGAGCATGTGGAGTCACATGGAGAGACAGATTAACAAATAAGGAAGTGAAGGAGCATTGTGGTGTGGGGTTGTGGATGTGATAGAAAGTGTTAGGAGAAACACGTTAAGGTGGTTTGGGCATGTGGAGAGGATGGAGAGTGAGAGACTGATGTTATCCACAGCCCCTTGATGGTGTAATGAAAGTCCTGGGTAGCTATTTACGGACTTTAATTGTGGGACACTGAGGCAGGATGTTGCCCGTATGAATATGAGCCTCGTAATGAACTCTTCTTCAAGTCGAGCGTGAGAACGCTGTTTTGTCAGGACTTTTAATGGAGGCACATATGTAGTGGGGGTGGGGGGCATAGATACAGACATATAACGGGGATGATACAAACATATAACGGGGATGGTACAATGCTCCCCCCCCCCCCCGGGTAGCTGAGATGGTGTCTCCTGACACTAGAGAGGAGTTATATGGGGTCGTCCATATCACTAATGTAAGTGGGAGGTTTGTACAATGGGGAAGTATGATACAGGGGTTGGAGGGAGGAATTATGATACAGAGTTGGAGGGTTGAATTTTGATACAGGGGTTGGAGGAGGGACATGGCCATGTCAAGGGGATGTAAGCTAGGGATATACATTGTTACAATGGAAGGTATGTTGATATAAGATACACAAGGAGTCATGTTGATATATGATACACAAGGAGTAAATACGAGTATGCGCTCATTTACGTTCTTATATTTATATAAGTATAAAACTCTTTTCTAAATAGGTTGTACATTTTTTTTTGTTAGTTTCTATATGTCACACAATACTGTATCAGAGAAATGGCATCATTTGCTGGTGGTACTTTTTCTGTCCACAGTTTGTTTATTTATCAGTTGGCATTGGTAATCATTGAATGTGAGGGCACTAAGTACGGGTAGTTTCAGCGTCTTGTGGAAGTCGTATTATGCCTGTTGTGATTCTGATTTCCTGCAGTCTGTCTTCCATTTTCCGGACACAGCAGTGCAGTGCACAGATGATGAGGAGAAA
>JAGKTI010042747.1:0-10063 GCA_018397915.1 Birgus latro
GCAAAAGCTTCAGCATGTGGCAGACATCTAGAAGAACATAGACTCTTTCCTCTGGAAACGAGGGATGTGGGATGCTTGGATTTAAATTCTCTGGATCCATACAAGCTCCAAGGGCATTTAACATTGTCATATGACATGAAGGTTCATCACAATCATTGATGAAGAAGTATCCAACAGGGACTTTCCATGATCCATTGACACAAACAACCATAAAGACCAGTGCTTCAGTAGCTCGAGGAGCTGACTCATTTGTGATGCCAGTGCCAATGTCCACATAACCAACCATCCTTTCACCATCCCATTCAACATGTTTCTTTAGTACCATCTCATCAATCATTAAAGCACAGAGAAGCTCTTTACACTCTAACTTTGCAGCTTGTATTTTATGCTGTAAAGATACGAAGGCCTCTTTTGTATATCCTGGTGAACCATCAAGTCCTCCATACCATTTCCTTAACGTGCTCAGGTGAGGAAGACTCAGTCCAAAAGTTTCACTGACGTAATTATAGGCTTTAGAAGAATATTAATGAAGTCACTTGCTTGTACTGCCGTCTACTTCTCTGCTGCACAGTCTTTATTTTCTCTTTTGTTGATACAAGTGCATCGACTGTTAAATCACATTTTCGTTTCAAATTTCGTGGGCTGGAAATATACAGTATGTGCGATCGTTAGCCATATGCAGTTGAGCTGCAGAAATTGTGGGGCCATCAGCAGTGTAAGTGTCAGTAGTTTTCCCAGTGCAACCTGCAGTTGAAGGAGATGTTCTCTTGGCTGGAGGTTTTCGAGGCTTGAATATCTGAAAATAGAAATTATAATAATATTACTAATAATGAGAGAGAGAGAGAGAGAGAGAGAGAGAGAGAGAGAGCAATTATGAAGCCAGGAGACTAATATTTAGTAAATGAATAAGATTTTCCACAACACAAACGGTTGTAGATTGTCATAATGAGGTTTACATGTATGTAGGCAAGCTTAACGATCATCTTAGGACTTTACAAAATGATCATGAAATTTTCGGGCCATCATATTAATTGGTAACTGTGGACTGGGAACTACTGGGAACTCTGGACTGGGAACTATTGGTAACTGTGGACTGGGAACCCAGGACATCATACTGGTAACTTAATCGGTTTCTTGCTTGGTTACCATAATAGTGACATCATATGTCTTGATCAGCCAGAGTAGTTTCATGACAGATTTACTATGTCAGGCTGTCATTAATATAACACTAATAGTCATGGACTTGTTACAGCTATCGTATTTGTAATCATGGTGTTTCTGTGTTTGTGGTCTCGTAATTTCATGGACTTCTTATAGGTACTGGTAATTTATTTCATATATCATAAAAGTACACCAGTTTCTCATCGCCAACGTATGTCCAAATTTATTTCCCTTACAAAAAAAAAAAAAACTTCATCTTACCTTCTGCAGGTGTTCAGGGAAGTCAAAAAAGGTTGGAATACTTCCTGCTCGTAAACGAATGGTTTGGCCAGTCCAGTCAAAGCATGACTCATGAAAGTGGTCTCCACATACAGCTGTTGAGTCTGTTACCTTGAAGTATTTTCTCCGGAATGCAATTTCCCATGCCTTACGCATACCCAGATCCTTTGGAAACCTGTAGAGCATGAAGGAATGTGGCAGGTCCTTTACAATACTGTACACTATGTAAAAAGACACAGATGCTATCAGATATATTTGGCACAAGTTTTTATTAGAAGCAACTTAACTGTCATATTCTCTCTCTTCATGGTGCAACAAGTGGCCTATTATAGTCCCCAAATTTGTCACTGTTTGAGCTGTTTCCAAGTTACTGCATATGCATCCATACAGCCAAGAATTCTGTATGCTATATGCAGAATCTGTAGCATAATGTTCATAGCAAATATCTGATCGATGTAAGGACACTCTTTTTCCACTTTCGCTTCAGAATAGTTGGTGCAGTGTATAGCCACACAGTGAGGCATCTCGGTTCTGAAGAAAAATGATATATGATCAGTTAGTCACTATACAGTCAAATTTTCCACATAATCATATTATTTGATTTCAAAATGAAGAGAGGTGGTGTCAGAGCAAAACATTTTTGTAGCCTAATCGTCTTCTCTGCTCTTTCTGTTCTCTTTGTGGGTTAAATAAGTCATAAATTATACTCTCCCACAACCTACATAATGAAGAATCACAAAATATTTCAAGGGCAAATTCCTATCAAGATTCATTACTTGCCCAAAACTGAGGATGAATTACTCTGCTGTGTCATTTGAATAATACTGCCTTCGGAACGCGCACGATTGACGCACAGCTGTCCTGCATCTAAGTTAATTTTCTTATACCCCAGTTTCAGCAAAGTAAATATTGATATTCATTTTTTTTTCTTGTTGAACCTCTTCCCTGTGCTTGTAGTGAAGTGATGATGTAAAATTGATAAAGAGTACCTGAAGAATAATGATGACAGAATATTATATATTGACCATTTCGTTTGAAAAGAAGCAGTCACACGCTCAAGTAAATTGCTCATATTCTGATTTACAACACGTAAATACTGATATTATGCATTTTTTTCTTTGTAGTTTTCATGCGCAGACATACGGCTATCTGAATATTTGTAAACAGCAAGTAAAGTGGAAAAAGTAACCACGATAATAACTAAAATAATGACCATAATGACCGCTGTGTATACTTACGTGTAGACGTTTGTTTACTTGCAGTTCGGCATACCAGGATGGCTGCTAGCCAGTTTCCAGTAGCGTCACAGAGGAGTCTTGGTGCGCGGTCTATTTGTATAAGTCTGTGGCTGCAACTCTGGAACCTTACCAGGCCACTGTTCAGTATCCTCCTCTGCCACAGAGTTCTGCTGGGATTGGGAGGTATTCTTGTTCAGTTGGTGCGGCTCCGGGGTTCAGAGCAGATGAAATGGTGCTGGCACCTTATGCCAAATACTTAGTCCTGAGACTCTCCGTGGAAGCGTCAGTGCTAGATATAGATATTTTTGAATTACACCGTGCTATAAGGTCGGCTTATGGAAGGGAGCCTAAAATCTCTTCCCAGGGTGATGGGAGCACATTTATTGAAGTCTCTTCCCCTTAAGAGAGCTCCCATTTTCTAGGTCTGACCTCTGTCTCTGATGCCGCCATTACATGTGTTCCTTATGGCAGTTTCAACCAGTGTAAGGGTGTTGTATTTTCCCATGACCTCCTCCAGTACTCAGAAGCACGGCTGTTGGAGGAACTATGGTCGTCTGGTGTGGTGAAGGTTGAGCGCCTTCAGAAGAAAATCGATGGGATTTTGACCCTGCCCCTGACCTTGTTTCCGACATTTGAAAAATTAATGTTGCCTACATCTGTGAAGCTGGCTTGGCTCTCGCTTCCTGTGAAGCCATACGTGCAAACCCCTTAAGGGCTGCTTCTACCGCCAGGGGCATGGGCACCGATTTTGCCATCATGCACAGGCTGGCCTTCCTGGTGTCTGTGTCTCCTGTGGTGGATCAAGCCATACCAGCGACTGAGCAGGACGCCTTAAATGCTATCACTGTGGAGGTCCCCATACTGTCTCTTAAAAAAAAACTGCCCTAGATACTTCCTGGAAAAAGAGATTTTGTCCATATGTACACGTGAGAGGGTTTCATTTCCTGAAGCAAAGAGGAGAGCCCAGACATGCTTTTTCCAACCGGGGTTACTTATGCTTCTGTCCTTTCTGGAGGACCTGTGCATCATTCTGTGTCTAAGTCACCCTGACTCATTACTATACCCACTTCCCCATCTTGTGATTTGCTGGATGTTGTCCCAGGAATTAGTACTGAGGGTCAGAATGATGTTCATTCACCCTCTACTCCAGCCATGTCTGCCCCCCAGGAATTAGTACTGAGGGTCAGAATGATGTTCATTCACCCTCTGCTCCAGCCGTGTCTGCTCCCATTTTGGTGACTGAGAACTTGCCCTCTTCCGTGGTGGTGGCTGACGTCCATATTGATGTGTCTTGTCCTGAATCAAGCAAACCCTCCGATGTTCCTCCTGTGCGTGGCAAACGCCACCACGGCCCCTCCGAATGCTCAGAGGCCGAGGACCTACCACCAAAGGTTGCAGCTGTGAAGCACACCATTTCTGCTCAGGATTTTCAAGAGTCCAGGCGAGTGCAGGCTGGGAATGGTATTTCACTGGCGGTCCAACACCCACCAGACAATGCTGATGCCCGGGTTCTTGATGCACCTACTCAGCTACATGAAACCTTGACCTTTCAAAATCCTCAGCCTTTGGGGTGCACTACTGATCATACTCCTTCTAGTGATGTTGCTGCCGCTTTAGTCGGTAGAAGGTATCTTCCAGTCTCCCTGCCAAGCTATTTCTTGCTCCCTTTGTTGTCTTCAAAAACATGTATCTCAGGTTCCTCATCTAAGGGGTTAGCCATGGTTAGGAAATCAGTTAATAAACCCGATCCTCGGCCAAGTACTCAAAAACCTGTTAAGGTTCCCAGTGTCAAGAAACCGTGTACTTGGAGTGCCCAGATATAGTGCCACTCCACAATGGCATCTACAATTCGATGGAATTGCCGGTTTACGTGCTAGTTGGGTGGAACTGCGTAGTCTTATTGCCCACTTTTCCCCAGTATGTACTGTATAAGCATCCAGGAGACCATGGTTGGGAATGTTGCTCCTCCCGGTCCTCTTGGTTACCATGTATTTCATTCTGATCCTCATACTGGCCAAGGACATCATGGTAGTACTGCTATCCTAGTTAGCTGTGATGTCCCATTCACTTATCTGACTCTTTCAACTCTATTGTAGGCTGTTGCATTCAGATTTTGCTTCATCATCATTATACGGTGTGTAGTCGTCCCTCCAAGTGCTTCTGTTGAGAAGGTACATCTTGCCCAGCTTATTCTTGACCTTCCATCCCCCTTTCTTTTACTGGGCGATCTGATTGATCGTCACTCACTGTGGGGTGACAGTATGACTAACCCTAGAGGTGCAATGCTGGCTTCTTTGGTGGAGGATGAGGAGCCGGGGGTGTTGAATTCGGGTGAAATGATGTACATTCATAGTCAGACTGGTGTTTTCACGGCCATTTATTTGTCTCTATGCTCAGCTACTTCTGTTTTAGATTTTAAGTGGAGTGTGTTGCCAGATATGCATGGCAGCAGTCACTTCCCTCCTATTTTGTCTTATGCTGAATGTGAGCTACAGTGTCGTCTCCCTCTCCCTCGCTGGCGCCTGAATTAAGCAAACTGGCCACCCTTCAGAGAGTTATGTTCCACTGACTGCACTGTGGACGGTTTTGTTAGCACTGGTGAGGCAGTGGCTTATATAACTGATGTAATGCACTCAGCAGCTCTTCTATCTATTCCCAAGACCTCTGGTCAATTTCCTAAATGCCGAGTTTCTTGGTGGACTCCTGAATGCACACCTGCAGTGAGGGCCAAACAGGTCACCTTCTCTCGGTCTCGCCACCATCGTGGGGACACTCAGTATTTGGAGGCTTTTTGGAGGGCGCATCCTCATGCACGTCGCGTGTTGAAGGAGGTCAGACGTTCATCATGGCGGGAGTATGTTTCCTTCCTTCACTCGAGGACTACTCTCACCCAAGTGTGGAACCGGGTCAGAAAGATTTCTGGCAAATTTTCTGTTCCTTCCCTTCCTGCTTTATCTGATGTTGATGGGACTGTGACTGAGCCCTTTGCTGTTGGTGAAGCATTTGCCCAGCATTTTGCTGGTGTGTCTAAAATGGACATAGATTCGCCTTCAGTATGCCAACATCAGTGCTTGGAAGCCTGTAGCCTCAGCTTCACATCTTTTGGAGTAGAGTTTTATAATGTCCCCTTTTCTGTTTCTGAGCTTCGTGCAGCTTTGTCACAGTGTCATGATTCGTCTTCTGGCTGTGGTGATATTTCATACACTTTTTTACGTCATATGTTTGATGAGTCCAATTCCTTTTTACTGGCGCGATACAATAGAATTTGGTGTAATGGCGAGTTTCCATTTCTTGGGGTGTTGCTGTAGTTATCCCCATCCCTAAGCCTGGAAAGGATCATCTGGAGGCTACAAATTATCGCCCCATCTTTGTGACCTCTTGTGTTTGCAAGGTGTTGAAGAAGATGATAAATGGTTGGCTCATGTGGTATTTGGAGAGGGGAAATTGCTTATCACCAATCCAGTGTGGTTTTTGTAAAATTCGATCTACCACTGATACCCTACTGTCCTTAGAATCTTCTGTCTGCGAGGCTTTCTCCACTAACCAACACCAAGTTACTGCCTTCATCGATCTGGTGAAAGCACACGACACTGCCTGGCATCATGGAATTTTACTTTCACTTCATGAGTTTGGTCTTCATGGGCACTTACCTATTTTTATTCAGCAGTTTTTATCTAATCGTTTTTTAAGTGCCCAAGTGGGAAGAGTGCTTTCTAATGCTCGTGCAGTTGAAGATGGAGTACCACAGGGGAGTATCCTTAGTGAAACTCTGTTTGCTGTTGCCATCAACAGTGTAATAAGTCTACTTCCCATGGTGTGTGAGGCTCATTATACGTAGATGACCTTTTAGTTTCCTTCACTGCATCTAGGATGTCTCTGATATAGAGGAAGTTGCAGCTGACTCTTAATAGAATTTCTGAGTGGGCTGAGTCTCGTGGCTTCCATTTTTCTTTAAAAAAGACAGTGGTTATGCATTTCTGTCATCTTCGGGTGATTCACCCAGACCCTGATTTGTATCTTTATGGTCAACGGATATCCTGTGTGGAAGAGACTCGGTTTTGGGGTCTTCTGTTTGATAACGACTAACCTGAATTCCTCATTTTCGTTTTGTGAAGGCAACTTGTCTTAAGGCTTTAAGTGTTCTGAGGATTTTGGGACATACTTCTTGGGGTGCTGATCGTCAGACCCTCCTCCTCTTGCATAGGTCTCTTATCCTGTCAAGATCTGAATATGGGTGTGAGGTCTACTCCTCTGCAACCATTGCCCATCTCCGGATACTGGATTCTCTGTATTGGCAACTGGGGCATGCAGGTCATCCCCGATTTCGAGTTTGTTGGTGGATGCTGATGCCCTCCTTTTGGCTTTGCGTCGCCACTCGTTGATGACTTGATGTTGGTATTGTCTTCACTGCCTTCCAGACCCTGTTGCTTGTGCCATTGTTTCCCAGGATTCCCAGTCATCTGTTTATGACTCCCTTCCTAGTTTCCCAAAGCCCTTTGTTTACAGGGTCCGATCTGTTATGTTAGCCCTTTCTGTTCCAAGACTGGCAGTCTGTCCACATCGGATTCTGAGGGTGGGTTTCTGGCTACTACGTCGTGTAACATTCTATAGGTCCATCATTGGAAAAAAAAGGCCTTCCTCTCAGGTGTCCCTCTCTTTCTTTTTAGAGCATGCTTCCAGTCATGAGGGTTCTGTCCCTATCTATACTGATGGATCTAAGACTGATACTGGAGTAGGCTTTGGTGTTGTCTTCCTTTCCTTCAGTAGGGGGAAGGTGTAGCCTTCCCGGTGTTGCTTCAGTATATACGGTGGAACTGACTGCAATTTTCTTTGCTCCCCAAATTATTTTTACTCTCTCTTAATCTGCTTTTGTGATTTTTAGTGATTCCCACAGTGCTCTCTCTGCACTAAAGTCTTTTAATGCATCCCATCCACAGACCACTGATTTTATCAATTTCAGAATGGCTTGTTCTTCTTGGTCGTCGTGGCCATTGTGTATGTTTCTGTTGGGTTCCTGCACATGTTGGCGTGATGGGCAATGAGAAGGCAGATACTCTAGCTAAAGCTGCGTCATCTCGACGGCCACCTTACAACTACCCGGTTCCCGCTTCTGATGTAACACCTCTCTTGCAATACACGATTCATATGTGTTGGCAGAGACATTGGGATGGTGTCGCCCATAATAAGCTAAAAGAAATTTTAAAGAGAGTGATTGTTCCAAGGGTTCTCCCCTCCATGCCTCGGCAATTGGAGGTGGCTCCTACAAGGCTTCGCATTGGGCATTCTCTTCTTTCGCATAGGTTCTTGATGAGTGGTGGGACTCAGCCGTACTATGATGATTGCCTTGTTCCTCTTACTGTCCGTCACTTGCTAGTCGAGTGTCCAAGTCTGGGGGACCTATGTCAGAGATTCCTTCATAGACATAAGGGGGCAGATGGTGCCTACTGTCTGTCTTCGATGCTTGGTGGAGCCTCCAGTGATTTTATTGATGTTTTTAGTTTTCTACAGGAGGTGGGCCGCCTTCAACCTTTATAAGTACAGTAATTGGTATTTCATAAACTATGCTATTTATCGTGTTTTATTTCTAATAATGGGTATTAACTTTATTTTGAAAATGTACATATTTTCTGTGGCGTTTTTTAAATGTTGTCCGGCGGCATATGACCCTGGCAGTTGTGCTGCCAGATTTTAATTGTATTCAATCAATCAATCTTGGAGTTCACGATACGAGAAAGGGAGGTTGTAAGAATCTGCGTTCTCTTAATGGATCTCTAGCACCCTTGCCTCCTCTACCTCCTGATGCCTGGCAAAAATTGGGGAGCTGGTATCTCTATGACTGACCGCCACAAAGGCAGACGCAAAAATATCGGCCACAACTGCAGGGTCACTAACAGGCTCACCATTAGACATCAGCATAGGGGACCTGCCCGAAATCTTTCACACCCGCTTCCACACCCGAGACAGTTGCGTCTTTCAGTTTACAGATGACACATAAGCCATCCAAAAGTCCCGCCTAGCTTGTTTGAGTACCCAACGAGCCTTAGCCCGCACTCTCCTGATCTGCGACAAGATAATGCTCTGTCCTGCATCTACGATAACGGGAGAAAGCTAACTTCTTAGCACGTACAGCAACACTGCAATCCTCATTCCAGCATGGGACATGTCGATAGCAATACTTGGCAGAGGTATTAGGAACAGCATGAAGGGCGCAGAATGCAGAATGGATGTAAAGAATGAAACAGCCTCTTCAGTATGTGGAAAGTCTTCAACTGAGACATTAACAGATATCGAAGAGGAGAAAAGGGACCAGTCTGCCTTATCCAATCTCCACCTAGGGAGACGGCAACAGGGGCTAGATACTGCTGCAGTAAGGAGGATGGGGAAGTAATCACTTCCATGGAGATCCTCCATAATCACCCAGGTACAGTCCAGGAGACAGTCAGGAGAGCAGACAGGGAGGTCAGCTGTAATATCCAGACTCTCTGGATACGACCTCCAAGTTGCAGAGTTGGTACACTCTTGCTATCACCTTTTAAAGGCTGCAACAAGAGGCAAACGATATCCACACTACACCATCAGGGTGCGGCTCGATTCCGAGTCTCAGAGCATTGACAAGCGCCATATATAGCCACCTTGCAGTCTAGTGGTAGTTGGGCCCTAGCAGCAATGCAGACGCTGGGGAGTTTGCTTTCCCTGTCTGTGAGCGTTTGTTTACAACATAAAAGGCCCTGGGTGTGCACTATCGCAGTGCTCACCCAGACCGCTACTTCGTTGACAAGGAGCCAATAAGATCAAAGGCCAAGTGACCGATGCTGATGCCTGGCTTCTGCCCCCAAGCAGGTAAAAGTCTGGAGAGAGAAAGCAGCAGCTGCCCGTAACATCAGTTAGCTGCTGTTGGACTCTTTCCCAAACTGATCTGTCAAGGCAATCAAATCCTGAAGAAAGTCAGCTGCTCACTGGGCCCTCATGGAGGAGATAACCTCAGCTGACTCCCGGGAACACCAGGGAGGCCTTGCCCATGCAGACGGTGAGGTGAGAGATGCAGGTGTGACACTGGAAGGAGGAGAAGAAGGTATTGGCCAGAGGAAAAGGCCAACCATTTTCAGGGATGCAGAGCAAAGAGAAGGAGTTCAGGAGTTAAGGTGGAGGGAAATTATGGCAGCAGTTTCCTCCTTATGTAAACAGTTGTCTATACATGAGAGGGATGACCCGGGTGAGTTGGTTCATCTGACGTCGGAGGAGCTTCCTTACAGGGGAGCTCCGGTGATGGCTAGAGGTGACCGACGGTTAAGAACTGGGCAGCCAGCTCCCTTTAGGCGTTGACGGGCATACAAATATGTATAGTGAGAAAAGTACTTTCAGTGTTGCTTGATCAACATGGGTCT
>JAGKTI010042750.1:0-10062 GCA_018397915.1 Birgus latro
CTTCCAACCCTAGCTTTCTCATCGCCCATTTCGCCACCTCTCTAGGGACTCTGTGAAAGGCCTTTTTCAGATAAACAAAAACAAAATACAATTTCCTTTTCTTTCCAATATATTTTTCCTGAAGCTGTCGAACAATGAATATGGCATCTGTGGTCCCCCTGCCTGGCATAAACCCAAACTGCATCTCATCAATATTCACTCTTTCTCTAATCATACCTTCTAGAACTCTCTCCATTACTTTCATTATCTGATCTAAGAGCTTTATACCTCTGTAATTTCCCCTTTCCAGGGCATCACCCTTCCCTTTGTACACATTTACAATTACACTCTTCAGCCAGTCATCTGGGACAACACACTCATATATAATCATATTTATCAGGTCAGTGAGTAACCTCACCCCAGTATCTCCTGAGGCCTTCAGCATTTCAGCAGTCAACCCAGACACACCTGCCACCTTCCCCACCTGCATCCTGCCTATTGCCTCACTCACAGTAGCAGTGCCAATCAAAGGCCAAGGGCCAAACACTGGATCAGCTGGCTCCAAACCTTCTCTATCCCAATCAATCTCCTCATTCAACAACCTGCTATAATGCTCTCTCCATGCATCTTTAATATCCTCACTGTTCGCCACTACCCTTCCATTATCATTCTTCACACACTGCTCACCTACAGTGTCCCAATTATCCCTCTTTATCTGATTTGCCACCCTAAAAATCATATTTTTCCTTTCTCCATGATTTAGATTATCAAGTAAAACTCTCTGTGACTCAGACTTCGCCCTGTATACCTCTCTTCCAGCCCTGCGCTTGGAAGCCAAGTACTCCTCCCTGTTACCACCATTCTTCCATTCCCGGAAAAGCCTTCTTTTCTCCTTAACTGCAGCTTCTACACCCTCATCCCACCACCAAGTTACTTTATGTCTTGGTGGGCCTCTTGTCCAACCGCATATTGCATCAGTAACTCTCAAGAGGTTGTTCTTAAGGGCTCTATACTGTTCATTAATGCCTCTATCTACGGCTCCCTGTTCAGCCACCACTGTCCTCATCTCAATATAAAAGGCATCCCTAACTGATTGGTTCCCCAGCTTTCATATTTTCCTCCTAGGTACATATGTCCTCCTTCTCATCACTTGTTCTTTAAGCACCATGTCACAAATCAATAGTTTGTGCTGCTGCACACACTCCTCACTTCCTATAACTTTAACATCCCTCATTAACCTCCTATCAACCCTCCCGACCAGAAAATAATCTATCTGACTGCTATTTCCCCTGGACTCGTACGTAATCAAACGACTCATTCTTTTTCTAAAATGTGTGTTGCACACAATCATGTCCATAGCCTCCCCAAACTCGAGTATTCTTTCCCCTTCCGTATTTCTCACACCATATGCACATCCTCTATGGACTCCTTCATAACCTTGAGCTGCTTCACCTACATGACCATTTAAATCCCCTCCCAGAACCACTACCTCATCATTGCCCATACCACCTACTACATGTATTAAATCATCCTAAAATCTATCCTTCTCTATGTCATCCAATCCTGCCTGTGGAGCATATGCCGATATAATTACAGTCATTTTCCTACCGATCAAAATTTTCACTACTAATATCCTATCACTTACTCTTATAACATTCATAACATATTCCACCCATTTCTTTGCAACCAACACACCCACACCCCCATATCCATCAGTTCCTCCCTGCCAAAACAACAATCTCTCTGGCTGATCCACCTCTGTACCGGAGTTCCTGCAAACATGCCACATCCACCCACCTCCTAGTGAATGGCTCAACGACTTCCCCCGCTCTTCCCCTCAAACTTCCCACATTCCACAAACCCACTCTAAACCCTGTGGGTGATTATTGTCTTCAGGCTTGCTTTGATTCTTATATTTGTAAGTCATAGTTGGTAAGATAAAAGGAGGGGTAAACATTCCACAGGCCCCTTCCATTGCACAGTCCTAGGTCCAGGCAATGAATCTGGGACTCTTAGCCCACCAGCTGACCAGTGGCTGTGGTAGTGGCCTCGGGGCACCCTGCCAGGACTGCTGCGGGGACACCTTCCAAGCGCGCCTTGGCACTGCAACTGCCCCGCCATTATATACCCACTGATAGGGCAGCCTCCTGGGGTGCTACTGTCATGTTCGGGCCCCTTTCTATTGGGCGGAACCGGCAGCCTGGGAACCACAATGCCCTGTACCCTCTAGCACAGGTTCAAGCCCCATCTCACCCCGGACCCATGATCTATGCCGGCAGAATACCCGTCATGCCTCCCCCCGTAAGTCCGTACTTTTGGGGGGAGGCATGACGGGGCCTATATTTTATAAAAATAAATCAGAGCATGAATTGCCACCGGCTGGAAGTGCCAGGACCGCCTCACACAATCCCGTGGTTTAGGGGTTAACCAAGGTCGATGACCGATTTGTTTACATACTGTACATCTTCTTGTTGGGATAACTGTGGGGAGGTTCACCTTTCAACCCGTCAGTATCGCCTAGATACTGGCATTCCCCCAAGAGAAAAGTAAAGGTAAAGGAAAAATTTTAGACTAGTTTGTAAAATTTGGTAGGAGAGAGGTAGTCAAAGATTAGTTATAACAAAAGCTTAAGATACGTACTTTCACTCCTCATCTACTCTCTCTCTCTCTCTCCCCTCTCTCTCCCTCCCCCTCTTCTCTCTCTTCTTCCATACTTACCGTATGTGCGGTGTCATGCTAACTTCTCAAATGCAACCACTAGACATCACCTTGAACAAGCCGTTTAAAGATCATATATGTGAAGAATGGAATAATTGGTTGATAAATGCTGAAAAATCCTTTACAAAAGGTGGGGCTATGCATGTGCCATCACTTGATGTGCTGTGATTTTGTAATCAATTCATGGGATAAATTGAAAGAAGAGACTGTAATAAAATCTTTCAAAAAGTGTGGTTTATCTAATGCAATGGATGGCATGGAGGATGATTTATTGTGGGACACTGACGACAAAGCCAATGACAAAGCCGAATCCATCTCACTGGATTCAGACTGGGACCCATATGACGACTGTGTAAACAGTGATACCTAGGATGTGCTAGGAGAGCTATAGGGTGGTCTTTTGAGTAGAATTTTAAGGCTCCTGTTTTTGTACCTGGCCTATAAGACGACCCCTGGTTTTGGGGTGTTTTTTTGATGATTCAAGAGTCGCCTTATCCCCCGAGATATACAGTTTATTTTGTCCTCTAAGCTCCTTTTCCCAATCTGTTTCTATGAAGTACTTCTTTAGGTCATGGTAGTTGCCCTTTTTGTAGTTTAGGCTCATTTTGTAACTTTCGTTACTGCTGACTATATCATATGCAATCCTGAAGTTGAAAATAATATTACATGGTCACTTTTGCCAAATGGAGGGTGATACATCATGTTGTTATGATTATCTTGCCTGGGAAATATAAGGTCTAGTAATGATGGATCATAAAGTCTGCCTTTTCTGGTGTTGTGCTTTACGTGTTGTGTTAAGAAAAACTCTCATATAAGATCTAGCAGCTTTTGATCCCACCAGCTTTCGTAGCTTCTTACATCTATTGTATTCCAATTTATATTTGTATTGAAATCTCCAGTTAATATAATTCTTTCAGATTTCTATTCCATTCTGTGTAGCAGGGCTTATAAACTGTGAATTGTACTTTCTGCCAGGTCTTCATATTTGTCTCTTTCCCTGGTGTGTATTTTGGATGGCATGTATATATTTGGCACAATTATTTTCACTTCAGATGTGTCAGTTTCTAATGCAATCAGTTCTACTTGTGACGATATATCTAGCTGTATCTTTTTGACTCGTAGATTGTTGTTTGTTAATACCAGAGCTCCTCCTCTTTTTTACAAATTTTTATCTCTTCTCCATATATTGTAATCCTCAAAGCATAGGGTGTTGTTTGATATCCTTGGGATTAATTTTGTTTTGGTTAGGCAAATAATATGAGGTTCCATATCTTTGGTATAGTCCATTATCACATATAATATAGATCCCATTCCATCTACACTTTAGTACATCAGGTTAATCATGTTGTTTACATGTTTGACATTTTGAGTCTACTGCCTTCCTTTTTCTACATCTATGTTGTTTATGTACCATTTTCTCACTTGTAATCCCACTACCTTGTAAACAAATTTGCTCCTCACTTCCTCTGATCTTTCCTTGTTTTTTGTGTTTGCTTCTTCACTGTTTACCTTGAGTGATCCCCATTCCTTCTGAGTTAGGCATTTTTTTATTTGTACTTTTGTAAAATCCTCTTTTTCCTTGAGTTTATTAGGATTTCTTAATATTTCCTGTACAGTGTTCACCCTTTGGGAGGTTACTTTCAGGGGCCTTGACTTATTTCTCTGATATTTCCCTAGTCTTCTGTGTTCCTCTATATGTTTCTTACAGATTTCCTCTGATACTTCCTTCAATATGTTCATTATACCTACCATCTCCTTTTTGTCTCTCGAGATCCTGTTTTTTATTTCTTCTTCATTTATACCAATGATTACAAGAGATTTGTTGATATCTGCTGATTCTTTGACCAGTTTTGGGTTGTTTTTAATAATTTCTTTCACTTCCTTTCTAATACTTGTTTCTTCGACTTTTGTTTCTAAGTCTTTCCTTTGTTTCACTATTTCAGCAAACGTAGTTTGTACTTCATCTTTGCAATTTCTCATAATTTCGTTCACATGGGTTACCTTCTCATCAGTATCACTGCTTTGGTCTATCAGACTGCTTGCTTTCCTAATTGTGTCTGTATCATTTCTGAACTCCTCCAAAATACTCTCATGGTTGACAGCTGTACTCACCATTTCACTAGTTTTCTTTTTAAGTGGAAATACTTCAACTGACAGCACATGTATTGTTGTGTCTTTTTTCTCTAATTCGTTTACTAATCTTTCATTTTTTTCCTTCTGCATGTGTAGCTCCTTCTTAATATCATCTATTTCCCTTTGAAAAGTTTTCTCCAGTTTATTCACTTTCTCTTATAATTTATTATATGTTTCCATTTCAAGCAGTTGTGGTTAGAAATCATCATCCTGTTTTCTACCTTTACCCCATCTCTTAACTCCTTCTATATTTTTCACTAAAGTTAGTACTCATCTTGCAGAAAGGTGATTCTTAGAAGGATAACTTTTACTTACAAATTTGCATCTCCGTGCTACCCACCTGGTGATAGTGACAACACCCAGCTAATGTTTACGTTGTATCAACAGATTCCTTTTAATGCATTGATTTGGATGTATTCTGTTATTTTGAAAACACTTTTTTTGCTTATGCTTTCACTACTATATTAGGACATTGTATTTTGTTTTTGTTGATTTGGAAAAGGCCTTTGACAGAGTCCCTAGAGAGGTGGTGAAGTAGGGTTGGAAGAGTGGCTGGTTAGGGTGGTTATGGCCATGTATTTTGTTTTTGTTGATTTGGAAAAGGCCTTTGACAGAGTCCCTAGAGAGGTGGTGAAGTAGGATTGGAAGAGTGGCTGGCTAGGGTGGTTATGGCCATGTACGTGGGTGCTCGCACCCGGGTAAGGGTGAATGGAGTTTTGAGTGATGAGTTTTCTGTGAATGTTGGTGTGCATCATGGGTCAGTTTTGAGTCCCTTGTTGTTTATCATGGTGCTTGAAGCCCTCTCACATGACTTCAGAGATGGACTCCCATGGGAGATGTTGTATGCTGATGATTTGGTGTTGATTGCAGAGAATGAAAAGGAGGCGGAGGAAAGATTTAAGAAGTGGAGAGATGCTATGGGGTACAAGGGCTTAAGGGTAAATGCAGATAAAACAAAAGTGATGATATCTAGGGTTGGTGGTGGTACAGTCAGAGGAGAGGGAGAGTGGCCATGTGTAGTTTGCCATAAGGGTGTGGGAAGTAATTCCATCTTGTGTAGTGTTTGTGATAAATGGGTGCACAAGAGATGTAGTGGTATTAGAGGTAGACTGCGAGATGATGCTGATTTCATGTGTGCGGCGTGTCGGGGAGAGCAGGTGGAGATTGTTAGGCGTGAGAGGGTTGAACTTGCAGGTGAGTCTCTTGAGTGTGTGGAGGAGTTTTGTTATTTGGGAGACATGTTATGTGCCGGAGGTTGGGCTGGAGTTAGCTCAGTTGCTAGGGTGAGAAGTGGTTGGAAGAAGTTCAGGGAGCTGTTGCCTTTCCTGACATTGAGAGGACTTTCCTTACGTGCTAAGGGGTCTTTGTATGCAGCATGTGTTAGGAGTTTGATGCTGTATGATAGTGAGACCTGGGCAGTAAAGGAAGAGGATATTCGCAGGTTTAAACGTACAGAAATGAGAATGATTAGGTGGATGTGCAGTGCGTCCCTGCGTGCAAGGCCTGGGGGGGCTGGGTTTATGATGGAAGAGTCGAGAGGTAGGATGGGACTGGAGTGTATTGGTGTTGTAATGAGGAGAGGTAGGCTGAGGTGGTTTGGACATGTGGAGAGGATGGGGGATGATAATTGGGTACAGAGGGTGAGAGGTGTTAATATTGGGGGAGGGGTTGGGAGGGGTAGACCGAGAAAGACATGGGACAAGGTCATTAAGTGTGACTTAAGGGTTAAGGGACTGAACAGGGAGGCTGCCTGGGATCGAGCAGCGTGGAGAGCTGCCATTAGGTGACCAAGGCCGACGCATGCAAGCGTGTTGGAGCCTTCAAAAATGAAACAAAACGAAACGAAGCGAAACGAAACGTGGCCAGTAGTGGCCAGCATTGGTCAGTGCAGAGAGTAGTGACCTGTGTCCTCTCCCTGCCCTCTCACGTGTGTGTGTGTGTGTGTGTGTGTATTTACCTATTTGTAGTATACAGGAATTGAGCTAAGCTCACGTTGTCCTGTCTCCATATCAACATTTATCTAATCTAGTATTAAACACATGAATGTTTTTCGCCTGCGCCACCTCCTCGTCTAAGTCATTCCAAATATTTATGTTTTTGTTCGGGAAACTGAACCTTTTAAGATCATTAAGACATCTGTTTTTCCTCAGCTTGAAGCCATGACCTCTTGTTCTTCCATCATCCAACACAAAAAGATCCTCTCTATCCACCCTTTTCAGTTTTCTTACATTTCTAAATATCGTGATCAAGGCACATCTTTCTCTTCTCTCGCACAGTGTTGGTAACTTCAGTTTTTCCGATCTCTTCTTGTAGGCGAGTTCCCTTAAGCATGGTATCATCCTCGTTGCCATCTGTTGAACCCTCTCTAATTTATCAATATGCTTCTTCAAATAAGGTGACCATTATCATGGTCACTGTCAACTCCCTCAACATTTCCTTGTCCATATAATTAAAAGCCACTCTCATGTTAGTCAGTAACCCATAAGTTCCCCATTGATTTTGTTTATATACTGTTACATCCCAATCCCCACACTGCCACAGGCTCCAACAGCAGTCGTTCATTATAGGAAGGACGTTGCCCAGTGAGTCGTTCATCCTATGATTAGCCTTTATGTGTACAGCACACAAGATCAGCTGAGGCGAAAATAAACACTAGCTTCTTAAAGTTCACTGTCTTTATTTTCCAAACAATTCCACTTTATGCTTTTCAACTTCACTTCACTGTTCTCACAAGCACTAAAGCTATACAAACTTCCTGAACTGCAACTGCACTTAATACTCTACAACACTTCACTTTGCCAACACTTCGCAGTTATTACACTCACTGCTTGACAGCACTGTTTCACAAGTACCGAAAATATCCAAAACTTCTACAACACTTTTGTGTTTGCCAACAACACTTCACTGCTTCACAAGTACCCAACTAAACGTCACTCAAACTCTGAGGCCCAACTAAACTTAAAACTACTAGTGTCTCATCCCCTTCCTTATACGAGCTTTCATTATTCGAGAATGATCTACTTCCCACGAGAACAACAGTTGCCAACTCGGAGATATCAAACATGCCAAAGTCTTCTTACATTACATAACACTCTAACTCTAAATCAATTACCAAACTTAAATTAAATTAAATAATTTAATGAACAATCATGTAAATAAAACATTATAGAGAAAAAGAGCATAAAAATTGATGCATAACTTACGAAATAACTATGCTCAAACAGCAGGCAAACTGGCAACTCTGACTCGTACCGATACTGGAACTAGCCTACCGTACAGAACGCACCGAGAAGATTCTTGAACACCTAACTGGCAAATCCCCCTTCGTAACAATACAGTACTTTTCTGGTGACAAGTCATCCCGAATAATCACTCTCAAGTCTTTTTCATCCTTTCTTTTACTGACTATCTCATTGCCCATTTTATGTGTCCAGTGTGGTCTTTTTTCACTCATTCCCATTTCTAGTATTGTACATGACACTTCTTGGGATTAAAATCCATTTTCCAAGTCTGGCTCCAACTGTGGAGTTTGTCCAAGTCCTCTTGCAGTTTTTTACAACTATCAATACATTTAATATGTTTCATAATTTTAGCATCATCTGCAAACATACTCATGTAACTATTCAGTCCCTCTGGCAAATCATTTACATATATCACAAACATTACTGGGGCCAAGACAGAGCCCTGGGGTACTCCACTAGTCATGTTTCTCCATTGTGAAACCTTGTCTCTTATCACTGTTCTCAACTGCCTTCCTATCAAATAATCTCCCATCCACTTTAATAGTTTCCCTTGCACCCCTCCAGAGGTCTTCAACTTCCACAGCAGTCTCCTATAGGGCACCCTGTCAAATGCTTTCTTGAGATCAAGATACACACAATCTGCCCATCCCTCTCTTTCTTGTATGACATCTACTACCCTACTGTAGAAACATAGTGGGTTAGTAACACACGATCTTCCTTCCCTGAAACCAAATTGTCCTGGTGTTATCACATAATTTTCTTTTAAATGCTTTATCCATCTTTTTCTGTAATTTTCTCACTATCTGTCTATCTGTATACCTAGGCTGCTTCCCCCAAGAAAAAGGAGGTAGCCGAGACAGGTCAACACACTACCAATTTACTCATCCACTCATACACATTCATTCGCATCTTAGCCCTAAAGGGGAGAAGGGACAGATCCTCACCGCACCACACTGCACGAGGGTCAACTACGCAGTGCAGTCAGTGACATTCGCAGCAGGGCCCGACAGCAAAGCTGGTTTACCCCTGCCACATCATAATGGATCCAGCCCCTTACCTGCACCTGACCTGATCAGCTGATCAGACAAAATGCAGGAGAATATCCCCTCAGGGCTGCATCATCATTTATTCATTCACAATTTCTCTCCATTCATTTCTATCACGCACAGCCACTCTTCCTTGCTCAACAGACAACCCTCTCACATCCAACGCTCCCTTCAAACTGTCCATCCATCCTATTCGTGGTCTTCCTCTCAACCTTACACCTCTCACGTCAGATCTAGTTATCTTTTTCACCAATCGCTCATTATCCATTCTCTCCATATGCCCAAACCATCGCAACACTCTCTGTTCAACTCGATCAGCCATCTCCCGAACAATTCCAGTTCTCCTTCACACTTCATCATTTCTCACTCGATCCATACGTGTCACTCCACACATACTCCTCAGACACCTCATCTCCATTACATTCAAACTTTTCCTCTCTGCTACACCCATATTCCATGTTTCATCCCCATATAATGCAGTCGGTATCACAACACCCTCATACAGCCTTCCCTTTACATCCATTCTGAGTGAACGACATCCAAACACTTTTTTCATTCCTCCTAGCACCTTTCCAACTTCATTCATTCTAAACTTCACTTCTGCATCTATTCTTCCATCCGCAGCAACATGTGACCCTAAATACTTAAAACACTCAACCTCCTCAAGCAACTTGCCGTTCAAAACTATATTCATCCTCCTACCATCTATCAACCTCGTGCACTTCATCACTTTACTCTTATTCTCATTTATTTTCAGTTTCCTTCTTTCACACGCCCTTCCAAACTCCTCTACCAACTGTCTCAATCTCTCCTCTGATTCAGCCACCAGTGCAGTATCATCCACAAACAGCAGCTGCTTCAGATTCCACTCTCTACCATCATTCACCAGACTCAGTCCTCCATCTAACACTCTTGCATTCACCTCCCTTACAACACCATCCATA
>JAGKTI010042751.1:0-10062 GCA_018397915.1 Birgus latro
CAGTAACTGCATTACTAAAAAGATGTAAAAAAAAAAGTGGCGCACGGCTTTGAGGTTATAATTATCGTACCCTGGCAACCTACCATTCTAAATTATTATTTCATAAGAATATAAGAATAGAGGATAACTTCAGTAGGCCGGTTGATCCATGCTAGGCAGCTCCTAGAGGAGTAACTGAACTACTAGGATGAGACAAGGACAGCAAAGAAGGCTCTCCCCCCCCCCTACAAACCTTCCAGCCGAAGCCGGCAGAAAAAAGTCAGAAAGAACACCACCCAGCATAGAAAAACTGGCGCGGACATTTCATACGAAAGTGTGAAAGGAGAATACAGACTATCATAGTGTAACATGAAAAGGAAAAAGTATGAATTAGTATTGGTTATAAGATTTTTTTTTTTCTATACCCACCCCTTATTTGTCATATGCTTATCTAGCCTATGCTTGAAACTCTCAATGGAAGAGGCAGCAACTACCTAACTAGGCAGCTTATTCCATTTGTCTACAACTCTATTACCAAACTAATTTCTACTTAATTCGTTATTGAAAAGGAATTTTTCTAGTGTGAAACCATTACTTCTAGTTTTATCCCGTATGCTTGCTTTAAGTACCTTGCTAATATCTTCCTTATTTATACCCAACATCCACTTAAACACCTCAATTAAGTCTCCCCTGACTCTACGCCTCTCTAGTGAGTGCAGACTTTTCAGTCTGTCATCATATGACAGGTTCCGAACATCATGTATAATTTTTGTCATTCTTCTCTGTACATTTTCTAACGAGTTTATATCCATTCTATAGTAAGGACACCCAAATTGTACGGCGTAGTCTAAATGTGGCCTTACTAATGCTAAAGTTGCAGTATTACTTTTGATGACCTATTGCTCACGCTTCTCGAAATAAATGCTAGGACCCTATTTGCTTTATTTCTCGCATTAATACACTGTTGCCTTGGTCTGAAGTCGTTACTAACCATAACTCCTAGATCTCTCTCGCATTCCGATTTGCTAATTTCTTAAGCTGTATTTAGTATCTCTAATGGTCCTGCCAACGTTTTGTACTTAACATTTTTCAACGTTAAATTCCATTTGCACAAGTTTTAGACCATTTCGATAATATATCGAGGTCCTTTTGTAAGTTGTGACAATCGTCAGTCGAGTTAATGATACGCCCTATTTTCGTATCGCCGGCAAATTTGCTGATACTGCTAGTGATTCCTAAGTCTGGATCATTTATACATATAAATAATAAGGGATCGAGTACTGAACCCTGTGGTACACCGCAAGTTACTAATCCCCATTCCGACTTAGTTCCATTTATTAATACTCCCTGCTTTCAATAAGGAATTAAGTAGAAATAGGTTTGGTAATAGAGTAGTAGACGAATGGAATAAGCTACCAATAAAGTAGTTGCTGCCTCTTCCACTGAGAGTTTCAACCAAAGGCTAGATAAGCATATGACAAATAAGGGGTAGGCATAGAAAAGTAAAAAAAAAAAAATCATAACCAATACTAATTCATACTTTTTCCTTTTCAGGTTACACTATGATAGTCTCTATTCTCCTCTCACACTTTCTTATAAAATGTCCACGCCAGTTTTTCTATACTGCGTGGTGTTCTGACTTTTTCATGCAGGGTTTATAGGGCGGGGGGGACCCTTCTTCTTTGCTGCCCTTATCTCATTTTAGTAGTTCAGCTGCTCACTAGGAGCTGCCTAGCATAGGCCAACTGGCCTACTGCAGTTATTCTTTCTTCTTATGATTGTTCTTATGTTCATTCAAAAGTGTGTCCGATTTCGTATCATATTATACACGAATTATATTATTATGCACGAATATATTATACACGAATATTATTACACACGAACATATTATACACGAATCACATGCGTCTCATATTATACACGAAATCAGACACCTTCGAGTGGTAGGTTGCCAGGGCACGATAATACCCTCAGAGTCGCGCGCCGCGACTATAGGTAGTTTATTCCATTTGTCCGCTCTATTTCTTAACAATTTCTGCATATTTCCTTACTAAAGCAGAATTTATCTAGCTTGAAGCCATTAGTTCGAGCTCTATTCTGTATGTTCACTTTTAGTACGCTACCTTGCTATTATCTCTCTTATTTATTCCTTTCATCCACGTAAACTCCCAGTTAAGTCTTCTCTTATTCTATGCCTTTCTAATGAGTGCAAATTTAGTCTTTTCAGTCAGTCTTCATATGAGAGGTTCCGAAAATGCACCATTTTTGTCATTCTTCTCGGTACATTTTCTAACAAATGTAGTCCATAGTACTGACACCAAAATTGCGCTGTATCATCTCTAAATGTGGCCTTACTAACGCTAGTAATACAGTATTACTCGTACTGTATGTCCTATTGCTCACGCTTTGCAAAATCAATCCTTGGATCCTATTTGCTTTATGTCTCGCATTAATACACTGTTGACTTGGTATGAGGTCCTTACCATAACTCCTAGATCTCTCTCGCATTCCGATTAGTTAATTTCTTTAAGATTGTTACGTCCCACGTCCCCACACTGCCACAGGTTCGAACAGCAGTAGTTCAGTATAGGAAGGACTTTGTCCAGTAAGCCGGCGTCGCCGACAGGGTCGCCTCACGGGAACCTCGGGCCGGGGGAGTAGTGGACAGGGCCCATCGTTGGCTGTGAGGTCTGCGGGGGCTCTGATCCAGCAGCTGTTCACCTGGTTGGAGTCGTAGGGAACCAAGGTCTTGGGCAAGGCCTTGCCACGCCTCGGGTGAAGGGTCCTCTCTGGCTGCAGGTCCTCCTGTAGGGGAGAAGCGGACTGTGGCCGGCTTTACACCTGGCCCGACGTGACTTGTGGCCGACGTCTGGGGGCACAGGGGAGGATAGCTTCAGGGTGGCTAGTGGCCTGTTCTACCTCTGGCCTGGCGTGACTTGTGGCCGACGCCTGGGTTGCACAGGGGAGGATAGCTTCCTTGCGGCTAATGGCCTGCTCTTTCTCTGGCCTGGCGTGACTTGTGGCCGACGCCTGAGTTGCTCAGAGGAGGATAGCTTCCGGGCAGCTAGTGGCCTGCTCTACCACTGGCCTGGCGTGACTTGTGGCTGATGCCTGGGTTGCACAGGGGAGTATAGCTTCCTCGCGGCTAATGGCCTGCTTTACCTCTGGCCCGACGTGACTTGTGGCCGACGTCAGAAAGGCACAGAAGGTGAGAGCTCTGGGATGGCTAATGGCCTGTGCCGGCGAGCTAGGAACACTAGCAGTTGAGGGACAGACAATGGCCGATCCTGCCTCGTGCCCAGTATGGCTTATGGCTGGTACTGCGGTGCCACTCTGGGGGGAACGCCTACAGGAGACAGACGACTTGTGGCCAGTCCTGCCCAACCGACACGCGTCTGTGTCGCGGCCCTGTTGCAGGGAAGCAACCAGGGAATGGACTGTGGCCGGTTCTGCCCTGTACCCGGTACGACTATGGCCGATACCGCGGCGTTGTGTGGAGTTATAAACTCCACCCCTTACCTGGTGAGCTGAGCTCCGGCCGGAGACTAGGTGCCGGTGACTGCTACCTTTCCGGGCCACCACCTGGGCGCAAGAGGAGCGCCGGGAAGTTACACAGGTAAGCCGTTCCTGTTCCCAGCTGCGCTGTGTCGGCTGCAGTCCCCCGGTGGTACTGGGGGGGTTGGGGGTGCTGGTGTCGTCTGCTCCGGCCGCCGTGTGGTTTGTGGCTCCAACCCCTAACTCCTGTATTTCACCACCCTCCTCGGTAACGAAGTCACGACCCCGTGACTGGAGGTGGTATAGGTCGGCTTTGGCCATCCGGTGGATAGGGTCGAGATGGCTGAGGTAGGTCGTCCAGTGGTCAGAGGCCACGTTGGTGTTAAGTTGGTGGGCATAGGTGACCCGTAGAGTGGAAGGGTGGTTTGTCTGCTGGAGAAGTTGCAGCAGGTGTCCTGTGCTCCTTACACGTAGGTGTCACCCGAAGGTGGGAATCCAGGTGATTCTCGTGACATGCATGGTGGTGGTGGTAGTGGTATCCTGGAAGCAAATGCTGGCTAAAGGCAGCCTGGTGCAGCTTATATTGCCGGTGGAGTGTGGGTGCGGTGTTCCCCTGGGAATGGAGCGGGGCGGGTTCTTCCACACGAGGTGCGGAGTAGGGAGGGTTATTGGGGTGGTGTTGGGGGGTGGGGTGGGCGGTTGGTTGTTACTGGGCGAATAGGTGGGTGTAGGGGTTGAGGTGTAGCGAGCTGGTGGGCGTGAAATACGCCCGGAACGGGTCGTGGTGGTGGTTAGTTGTGGAATGGGCGGCGATGAGGAAAGGGAAGGTGGGGTGGGGGCGGGCGGAGTGCGGGGTGGCGTGGTGTGGTTGGTTGGCGGGGTGGGGGTTAAGCTGGGCGCAGAGCACGGGGAGGTCAGCGTGGCATTTCCGGCAGGTGTGCGTTGAGCACGTGAAGCGGGTGGTGTGGCGGCGGCGGGGGAACGCGGCGGTGGGGTTAGTGTAGTGCGCAGGCGTGGTGTAGGGGTTTCGAGTAGTGATGGGGCGGTGGAAGCCGGTATGGAAGGGGAGGGGATGAATAATATGAAAAGGGCTCTTCCTGGGGAGCGGGCGGTGCTGGACTGGCCCGCGTGGTTTGGGAGGGAGAGGCAGGGGCTGGGGAGTCCCGGGAGGGGCGGACGTGGCGATTCCGGTAGGTGCGGGATGTCCTGTGGTAGTCAATGATGACTTGGAAAGGGTTGGGGACTCTCATGACGGTATAGGGCCCCATAAAATGAGGGGCAACCTCTCATGACGGTATAGGGCCCCATAAAATGAGGGGCAACCTTATTGGGGGTGGGATGACAAGCCACGAAAACCTCGTCACCTGGTTTGTAAAGGTTAGCAGGGGAGGAATCTGTCTGAGTGCCCTGGTTTCTGCGCAGGTGTTGTAGGCGACACTTCAGGTGATATAGGGGGTCCGTGAGTGAGGAATGAGTGGGAGGTTGGAGGTGTTGTCGGAGAGGGAGGAGAAGGGGCGCCTCTCCGAATACCCACTCGTGGGGGGTGATGCCATCGTCGCGGAGGCAGGTGTTCATCCCCCATTGGATGATCTTGACGTGGGCAGGCCATTCCTGGTCCTGGGTACTTTGGATTCGGGTTCTGACTTGGTTTAATAAGGTTCGATGGCTTCTCTCGTATATCCCAATTCCTTGGGGCCAGTAGGGGGAGGAGTGGGAAATGGAGAACCCGAACATGATGGACAGTTCTTTCCATATTTGCCCCGTAAATTCTGGGGCATTATCGGAGTGAATGGCCTGGGGAACGCCAAAGTAGGGGAAGACGTGGCGCATGAGGGCGTTGGCTATGGAGACAGCAGTGTGTTCCTTTGCCAGGCAAGCGATTAGGAACTTTGAATAAACGTCGACGAATGTGACGATGTATCAGTAGCCAGACCTAGGTGGTAGGGGTCTGACAAAGTCGACAGACAAAAGCTGCCAGGGTTTGTGGGCGGTGATTTTGCCGGTAGGACCCGCCGTATGGGTGATGTCTTTCCCTAAGCAGCATGCTCGACATGCCTTGGTGACACGCTGGGCTAGGGTAGCGGGGTTGGGAGCCCAGTAAAGGTCGTTGAAGACCTGAGTCAGCGTCTTCGTACCCAGGTGGATCCCATTGTCTGAGTGGAAGTGAGTGAGGACGCCCACGGTGGAGTCCGGATCAAGGACAATGTGGCCCGATGGCGTGAAGAGTTGGTCCCCTTGCAGGTGGAGTTTGTTGAATAGGTGCTGGGGAATCCAGGGAGGCCGATCTCGATTTTGCCAATGCTGGATCAACTCGGACTTAGGGAGGAGCGATTGTACTGGTAAGCGGGAGAGGGCGTCGGCGTAGGTGTGCAATTTCCCAGGCCGGTACACGATCTCGTAATCAAACTCCTCGAGCGCTTCGCGCCAGCGGAGGAGTTGGGCATTGTGGGTGGCTGATTTCCGTAGCCATTAAAGGGATTGGTGGTCCATGATAACAGTGACGCTGGTGCCAGATAGGTAGGCCCTGAAGTAATCGAGGGCCCAGACGATGCCCAAACATTCGCGCTTGTTAGCGGCGTAATTGCGTTCGGCAGGGTTTAGGGTGCAGCTGGCGCAAGCTGTGATGTGTTCGCGCCCCTCCTGGACCTGTGCCAGGACGGCGCCTATGGCTACCAGGGAGACGTCGGTATATAACCTGAAGGGGAGGTCGTAGTTGGGGAAGGCGACGATGGGGGAGGAAACAAGTTTCTCCTTCAGGGAGTGAAACGCAGCGACGCGGTCATTGCTCCAGACGAAGGGCTCACCTTTCTTAGTGAGGTCATGGAGCGGTTTTGCAAGGTCAGCGAATCCTTTAATGAACTGCCGGTAGTACGACACGAGCCCCAGGAAGGCACGGACTTGGTGTATGTCTTGGGGAAGAGGTTGATCGGCGATGGCTTTCAACTTCTCGGGATCTGGAGAGATGCCTTTCCCTGAGACAATGTGTCCTAGGAAAGGGACAGAGCGGGCAGCTAGGACACATTTAGTGGGCTTGAGTTTTAACCCAGCCTGGTGTATTCGCTGAAATACTTGTCGGAGGCAGTGCAGGTGATCAGCCCACGTTTTGCTAAAGACGATCACGTCATCGAGGTACGCCAGGCAGACTTCCCAGGTCAGACCACTGAGGACGGACTCCATGAGGCGGGAGAAAGTGGCCGGGGCATTGCATAGCCCAAAGGGGAGAACATTAAATTGATACAGTTTCCCATTACTCGTGGAAAAAGCCATTTTCTCTTGATCCTGGGGGTGGACGGGGACCTGCCAGTACCCTGACTGGAGGTCCAGCGTGGAGAACCAGGTGGAGCCGTCTAGGGAGTCATTTATCCGGGGGAGAGGAGTGGCATCTTTCGCAATTAAATCGTTTAGGCGGCGGTAGTCGACGCAGAAGCGTTGAGTGCCGTCTTTCTTCCGAACCAAGACAACAGGGGAGGACCAGGGGCTGGTAGAGGGCGTTATGATGCCGGCATCCAGCATTTCTTGAACTTGCCTGTCCTCCTCAGCCCGTTGGTGTGGGTTCTTCCTGCGAGAGGGTTGCCGAATGGAGGGTCCAATGGTATGAATCTCATGGGCTAAGTACGTCGTATGCCCCAAGTCGGCGGGCCCGGTCGAAAAAAGGTCTTGGTGCTCGAGCAGTAGATGGTGTAGCGTCTCGGCTTGATGTGTAGATAAGTGGTCAGGCAATGGAGGGAGGGGAGAGAGATGTGATTCTAGGGGTGGGGTGTCGCAAGGCTCTGCTGTCTCTAGGTCGCCAACCAGGAGTCCCCTTGGCAGAGTGAGGGGCGTAGCCGCCAGGTTCGCCACTTTGACGGCGTTAATGTGGGGCGGAAGGAAGTTCGGCAACATTAGGCAGGCAGCGAGGGCCCTGGTGGGGACACTTGGGGAAAATAGGGAATGGGTCCCTGTGGGCTTATTGATTTTTAGCCACGCTTCGTGGTGGGGAGGAATGGTGAGGGAGGACGTGACGGTCACGGGGAAGGTGGGGCTGGGGGGGGGGCCGGGTTCGGGGGGGGGGGGGGGAGTCGTCCTGCCTTGTGCACGTGCAAATGACTTGGGGCTCTTGGGGAGGCTGTCGAAACTGAAGTCGTCTTCCGTGGCAGTCTATGTGCTTGTGGAGCTTTTGCAGCCCCAAGTAACCATCATAAGTACGGCAGGACGAGTCGAAAATGATGAATGGATGACGGGTGGAGGTTCGTTGATGCGTCATAGTTTGTAGGGCCCGAGTTTCCCCACGAATAGGCAGGGAGCCTTCCCCCGTGTCTATGAGGCGGGCTGAAGTGGGGAGAAGGGGCCCCAAAACTTCCTTGTGGCGGGAGTAGAAGTGGGTATATAAGCAAGACCTGGCGGCTCCCGTATCTACCAGAAGTCTTGCCTTGACCCCGTAATTTCATTTTATCATAAACCGGTGGACGGTATTGAGTAGAGGTGGCCCCCGCCACCGTGGGGAGGTGCGGGGGCAATCCTAAAAATCCAACGCCAGTTGGGCCTCTGGTTTGCAGCCGGCATCAGGCTCCTCAACGAGGGGGGGTTGGGGGTTTGCAGGGCCCTCCTCTACTGCCAGCATTGGGCAGCGCCTCGGTGGGTCGGCTCTTCTTCTGTGTGCCACCTTTAGTTGTTCACGTATGTCGTGAAGTGGGCAGCGGCTGTTGCAGGCGGTGAACTCCCACGGATTGATAGTGATGAGGTTTGCACTCTCTTTCTGGGGCGACCGCCTCCTGGTGGGGTGGGCTCTTGGAAGAGCTGAGGAGGAGGTGTTGCGTGGTGGGGCTGGAGAGGGTTGGGGCGGCATGGATGGGGATTTCGTTGGGAACCGGCTCACAACCCCGATT
Organism: Birgus latro; assembly: GCA_018397915.1. Taxonomy (NCBI): domain Eukaryota; kingdom Metazoa; phylum Arthropoda; class Malacostraca; order Decapoda; family Coenobitidae; genus Birgus; species Birgus latro. Next base: position 8,340 of record JAGKTI010042751.1, read on the forward strand.
TGTTGCATGTCGGGGCGTGCTGCGAGAAGGCGGCGTATGAGCTGGACGTCGCGGTTCAAATTTCCCGTTGGGCCATGGGCTCCTTAACCATGCCCGGGAGGACTCTGAGGAGTGTATTAAAGACATGCTCATCCCAGGTATTCATTTTGGCATCTGACAATGCGGTGGTGACCAGTCGCCTAGCTTGGACCAACGTGTTGTCCAAATCCCCATCATATCTTAGTGCATCTAGTTGTGAAACTGCGACAACTTTTCCTAATGACGGGGTGATAGCGTCTATAACAATTTTTGTAAACCTGGCCCACGTGAGGTCTGGGACTATTTTTGGTGCTATACTAGCTACTGCCTTTCCCAATTAAGGTAGAGTGACAGCTATTTCCTGATTATCTTCTTCAAATCCAATATCAAGTAATGGCTTGACCATTTGTAAGTAAGTAGTGATGTCGCATTGTTCTGGGTCATATTTTGGTAGGGGTACATGTGTTTTGGCTGCCATTTTCACAAAAAGTTTTCCAGTCCTTTTTCACCGTCCGGGTCAAGAACCACCGCTAGCCACCAGTGTTATGCTACATATTTGTGGGTCGGTTTCTCGCCCTCAAATACGCAGGTAAAGTGGGTCGCTGTTCTAGACCAGGATGTAACTCCAAAGAGTAGGACTGAACACAAAAACAAGGCAGTAAATATTACACATGTATTCCAGATATTTCACAAAGAACGATAATACATCACAAAACATTACAATGGGCTGGTCGGGGGTAAGTTAACTCTGTACACAAATGCAGTCTGTCACTATACCTTGTGGTTGAGGTATTGTACTATTAACCCGACACTCATGGCACATACAATAAATTCATATTTCAGGACACAGGAATGAATTTACTATAATTTCTTAAACCCGTATAGCACTGGACGGCACTATATATGAGTTACGTTACACCTGTATTACAGGTACCTGGTGGCCGGAAGTCTATCTCAGGTAGTGTTGCCCATAGGGATCACTGGCAGGGGAAAATGTGATATTTTAGTATATCTTGACTAACGTGTCTGGGCACAGGGCTGGGTGAAGATTTAACTGAACACAGGAGAGGAAGAGTGTAAACACAAGGGAATGGCACAACAACACAATGGGTATATTTTGTTGGTCACAAAGACTGTCCGAGACAGCAGGACTCTACCGAGATATAGGTCAGGCCACGTTCTGTCTATTGGGTACGTCCAGTCTTATATTCTGGGTTCCTGGTCACTTAAACTTGAGAATACACTGTAGGGGATCACTCGTGAGATATCCGTCGATGCACACAAATATCTTAGTCTAAGAGTACACACACATATAAAGTCCACTCACTTGGTCACCACTGGTGGGCCCAGGTTGATTCCTCCATTCGGAGGAAAAGGGCAGAGTGGCGCGTTCCTGAGCAGGGCCCCACACGTGGCCGTGGGGCTAGGGGCTCGGCCCAAAGAGAGCCAGGAGACGGGCCTGTCGTCGGGCCTGGGAGCGACTTAGGGAGACCTCGCCCACAGGTAGGTCACGCCCTGGTGTTCGGGGCAACTCCTGGGGCAACAGGGGACCAGGGCACTGGAACCCGGGGCGGCTGGGCTGCGGCAACTGCTAGATGGTGGCGTCGCCGACAGGGTCGCCTCACGGGAACCTCGGGCCGGGGGAGTAGTGGACAGGGCCCGTCGTTGGCTGCGAGGTCTTTGGGGGCTCTGGTCCGGCAGCTGT
>JAGKTI010042752.1:0-10062 GCA_018397915.1 Birgus latro
ATATACAGTGCTTCCTCCAATTTTGCGAGAATATGGTCGACAAAAAACCTCGCAAAATCGAAATTCGCAAAATTGAAACAATTAAATATATGCAATAAAGGTAAGTTGGTCGACATCACCCCAAGGTAAGCACTTTTTCCCACTCTTTCTCTCGACTCTACCTCTTAATTTTATGATGATAAATGAAACAAACATGGACTGACGTATTGTACAGTAATATTATTATGAAAACATCATAGGTAAGAAACATAAAAAAGAAAAAAATGCATATTTACACTGATGTGAAGACTGGCGTGGTGTACGGGACTGGTGGCGGGGCAAGGCTTGGGTGCGACTACTGTGGTGTAAACAAACGTGGCGGGGCGGCAGAACACCGAACTAGGAGGCACAGTACGCCCAGCGAACCACAATGTCACTACTCCGCGTGGCAAAGTAGTGCGGGAAGACGATTTTCCCACCACTCGACCTCGCAAAGTGTGTGATCGCTCGCAAAGTTCATAAATGTTAAAAAAATAAATGACTTGGAACTACCTCGCAAAATTGGTGATTCGCAAAGCTAAAGTTCGCAAAGTTGAAGGATGTACTGTATATATATATATATATATATATATATATATATATATACAGTACATCCTTCAACTTTGCGAACTTTAACTTTGCGAATCACCAATTTTGCGAGGTAGTTCCAAGTCATTTATTTTTTAACATTTATGAACTTTGCGAGCGATCACACACTTTGCGAGGTCGAGTGGTGGGAAAGTCGTCTTCCCGCACTACTTTGCCACGCGGAGTAGTGACGTCGTGGTTCGCTGGGCGTACTGTGCCTCCTAGTTCGGTGTTCTGCCGCCCCGCCACGTTTGTTTACACCACAGTAGTCGCACCCAAGCCTTGCCCCGCCACCAGTCCCGTACACCACGCCAGTCTTCACATCAGTGTAAATATGCATTTTTTTCTTTTTTATGTTTCTTACCTATGATGTTTTCATAATAATATTACTGTACAATACATCAGTCCATGTTTGTTTCATTTATCATCATAAAATTAAGAGGTAGAGTCGAGAGAAAGAGTGGGAAAAAGTGCTTACCTTGGGGTGATGTCGACCAATTTACCTTTATTGCATATATTTAATTGTTTAAACTTTGCGAATTTCGATTTTGCGAGGTTTTTTGTCGACCATATTCTCGCAAAATTGGAGGAAGCACTGTANATATATATATATATATATATATATATATATATATATATATATATACACAAAATATAAATACAGTATGGTTATCTGTTGAAATCCTAGTATTTTTCCAAACAGTCATAATCCAGCAAGGGCTTATGGAAAAAGTTATATTTCTTCTATTAAATTATCCAACTGATGCCAATGTTTAAACAGATTCTTAAACTACAAATATGAGGCATTCAGTATTGAAGGGATGAAGACATTGTAAGTTTTGAGAAAACGGGGTTTAAAAGAGTTTCAATTATTTTTCTGGTGTAACTTTGTTAATGGATCATTTACAACATACAGTATGTGGTATGAAAATGTTCCTCTGGAATGAAATAAAAAAAATTTGCTGAATTATCTTATTTTCTATCTGCCTGCATACATGCATATTCTTTTTTATAAGTAAGAGGTACCTAAGAAAAGAAAATAATTTCCAAAGGCATTCAAAGAATATATACAACAATAATTTAATTTAAACAAATAGTGGCATTTTCAGTTTGCTTTAATGTAATTAAAATTAATGTAAGACTGTGGTAGGTGGGGACACTCACCATCCACTCACTTGATGTTGTGCTGCTCTCAGGTGACGGCCCTTTCCTCTCTTCCTTCCTTCCTCTTCTGTCATCCTTTTCTTCCTTCCTCTTCTGTCATTCTTTCCTTCCTTCCTCTTCTGTCATTCTTTCCTTCTTTCTTTCCTCTTCCTTTTGTCTATAGGTAAATCTACACAGAGTGACAAGCCAAATGGTTTCCTGTACACCAAGAAACCATTTACTATGCTGAGTGGTAACCATATCCCCAAACTATGATGTCTGGTGGTTCAGCGCGTAATTAAGGCGCTCCAACCGGATTGAGCCTGTGCAGGTTTATATCCAAAGGATGGTTGGGGTTTACTGCTCACATAATGCCATTCAGGGATGTATGAGGCTGGTCACTCTCATCTTATATGTCAGGACCAACTTGCCTCATCCTGGGCTCCTAGGCTCCTCATGAGGAAACACAGGATTGGATGATGTATGTATGTCTATCTATCTATCTACTGCCAGACGCCCCAATCCCATATGGGGTGGCCACAAACAAATCGCCTCCATGTCGCTCTGTCCCCCGCCATTTCACTGCCCTGCTCCCAGCTCACACCCTCCCTCTCTCATATACCTCTCCACTCCATCCCTCCACCTCACTCACATACACTCTCCTCGTCAGTCTCTCACTCTCCATCCTCTCCACATGGCCAAACCACCTTAATGCGTTTCTCCTAACGCTTCCTTTCACATCCACATCCACACCACAATGCTCTTTCACTTCCTCATTTGTCAGTCTGCCTCCCCATGTGACTCCACATGCTCCTCTCAAATAACTCATTTCCACTACTCTCACTCTTGACTTCTGTCCCTCCAACAGGGTCCAAGCTTCATTTCCATATGTTAGAGTTGGTATCACAATACTGTCATGTAGCAGCTTTTTCACTTCCATGCTCACTTCCCTGTTTCTTATCACTGCTTTCAAGGAACCAGCAACCTTTCTTCCCTGCTGCACCCTTTCAAGCACTTCACCCTCCAAACTTCTATCCTTACTCATCACACTACCCAAGTACTTAAATGCACTCACATTCTCCATATCCTCCCCATCCAATCTCACTGTACATTCACTGACTTCACTTCTCTCGAAGACCATCACTTTACTCTTCCCCACATTCACCTTTAGATTCCAGTTCTTACACACTCTCCCAAATTCATCTACCAATCCTTGCAGCTCCTCTTCATCTTCTCTCAACAACACAGTATCATCTGCAAACAACAGTACAGCGAGTTTCCAAACACTGCCCTATGTATGTATGTATGTATGTTATAAATTTTAATCTAATGAGTTGCTTTTCCCTTTACCTATTACAGTGGAGCCTCTAAGATAGCGTTTTTTTGGGTAGCGAATCCATGGATAGTGACAGGAATGAAACTATCTCATAGTGATGAATGCTGCATGGTTAGCGAAAATCCACTAGGCATTTAATACATAGCGAGCTTGTAACACTGATAGTGAGTGCAAGTCTATCATCATTCAATTCATTGACCCATGTGGAGTGAAAGTACGTATCTTAAGCTTTTCTTATAACAAATCTCCAACTATCTCTCTCCTACCAGATTTTACAGTTTTAAATTTTTCCTTTATCTTTACTTTTCTCTTGGGGGAATGCCGGTATCTAGGTGATACTGACGGATGGAAGGTGAACCTCCCCGCAGTTACCCCAAGAAGAAGAAGAAGAAGATTGTTTGTTTATCCACGCGCCGCGCATTCATTCAACTTGTCACAGTCTCACCTCTGTTAAAGTTTTTTGTGACCTTCCATTTATTGTCAGGCTACTGAGTGTTCTAATATCATGGCTTCAACTTCGGGGGCTGGCCCAAGCGGTGATGGTGGCCCACAGAAAAAACAGGAAGTGCTGGTAATGTAAAAGTGACCAAAAAGGCCAGACAATACATCCGTGGCAAGCCAAAGAAACAATACTGTATGGAGGAAAAGGAAAAGATAATTTTTTGAACATGTAGTATACGCTTATCTTATTACAGTACTGAAGAAATATGACGTGATACTGATGGGTAATGGAGGAAATTAGGGGTATAGCTGAAGGAGTCCAGGACTGTATTAATTTTTTTAGGTAAGAAGTTTGCCCCTCGGGTAGCGATTTCATGGATAGTGGCCATTTTGGTGGACTAATAGGGTCGCTATCCAAAGGGCCCCACTGTACAATAGTCACTAGAGGAAGGCTTTGCCTATTGAACACCGACCATGACTCAATTTGGCAAAATTGATGTCTTTGTTCTTTCACTACTAAACACCCAATATTATCCCCTACACCGCGGGGTTGTCGGAGGCACACCGGGCCCTTCCCGCAGGGATATACGCGCTCCGATTGACTTTTTACAAATAATTGCCAAAAATCAGTTATTAGTCCTAGAATATTATAATTAAATATGCATATGGCACATACCTTCAGCTTTCTCCTGGGATGTTTTTTTAGCACTCGTTGACTACCGTAGGACTTGTGGAGACTTCTGAAGTTGGGTAACTAAGTCCACTTTACACTTCCCGACATCCCCTAATCTGAATACCACTGCCAGATATTATCACTAGAAACACTATTCAATGTTTTCCAAGTAGTTTGGAATCCACACACAAAAAAAAAAAAACACTGTGAAAGCAATGTAAAATATGAGCACGTACGAGCCTCCCACTCGCGCTAATTCGCCGCTGGTATTCTGTCATTTCTTACTCATATACACACTCACACTTTATTATTTCTAGTAATTTATTACACTTATATATATCTACAGTCCTTTATCGCTTCTCACACGAGTTTAGTAGGGGTAGAGGTCACAGGGCCTTTTATAATAGACGCAAAAGCGGCAGAAATGGAGGGGCGTCATTTCACCGTGAAGGACGAGAGCAAACTGACTGTATCTCAGTAGCCAAGAGTTGAAAATGATAGCTGCTAATGTATATGCAAAGAAATAAGTCGTAGGAAATCTAGACAATACATATAAATTAGGTAGTTCCAGGTGAATATAAATATCACTCACGCTTCTCCCTTCCTTTCTTATATACATTTATATTACGAGAGTAGCTCATACGGCATATTTCACAGGGAAAAAAAGCAGGGGAAATTAGCGAACGAGTGCAGGTTGGATGTTGCCAAGTGATAATTAGCCAATTTCAGGTGTATGGCACTATCAATTACCTTATTTTTTTTATATATACTGTATATTATTTTGTATAAGAATAGGGCATAGGGCTCATTTTAATGGATGAAAACAGTGGAAAAATCCGGGGAAGATTTACTTTTTTTTGTTTTTTGTTTTTTTATGTGTCCGACTCTGGGCATAGGCTTCACAGCCTGCTATCAAGGCCCAGTCGTCCTCCTACAATCTACATGTCACCACTTCGGCGCTTAACACCCACCGTCCATATTGAATACATGCTAGGGCTGTCTCATACAGGACTGGTGTATTGGTATTAGCGGGGTCATTTTTACGACATGTCGGCGGGTCTTCTGGTAGATCAGTAAAGCCTGATTTAATGAAATTCAAATCCTTAAACTGTTCCCTGCACCAGCGAGGATTCGAACCTGGGACCCACGGGACCGCAAGCCAACTCTCTACCGATCGGGCTACCGCCTCTTTTAGCGCAGCGGCTGAGCAGATGACACGAGAGGGTAATGGAGGGGAGGTAGGGAGGGGAGTCTAGAATGGGTGAAAATGGCTAAATTGTCAACAGTGGATGGGAGTACTGATGACATTAGCAGCTCTGACTATTGTTGGACATTGGCAGTGCTGATAGATGATACAAGTCACCACCTGAAAGCCCGGGCGAATTAAAAATAACACAGAGTCACTCAAGTGACGCCCCGTGGTATGATCCATTGCACCCGACTGTCACGAAAGTGACAACCCGTGGTTAAGGGGTGAATGTACCTCTGACTTGATGCACAAGCCAGTTCCCACTGGACACGTGTTGATTACTAACCAAATTACAAAGGAATCATATAAAAACATGAACTTTGGTGACAGTAGGGATAATTACAAGATAAACTACTGTTATACAAGGATTCCCCTTCTGAGTTATAGTGTATGTAACAAAGCAGCTGTCAATTTTTTCTTACCAAATTATTAAATCTTACAACAAATTACTGTTTTATTTTTCTTAGTAGTGCTGCCATCAGACAGTTAATAATATATATCTTAAAACTGCTTGTTATTGCTTCAACTGTTAAAATAATTCATGATGCTGTGTTATAGTGTAAGCAATATCCTATTCATTCACAACAATATCTCCAACTGAATTTTCACGCTACACATACATTCAGTGTTATAATTTAATATAATAAACTAGTTTTCCATTATCTGGTGAGTCTTTCACTACCACACTACCAAAGCTAAAAACCAAAAAGAAATACTGTACTGTACTAATGAAACTACCATTTCAATCCATGAAAACAGAATTTCAATAAGTCTGTCTAATGACTATAAGAGGATACATAAAACGTTTAGCATGCAGCCTACTAAAGTACAGTATTTGGATTGGTAAAAAAAAAAAAAAAAAAAAAAAGCTGAAGGAACAGAGGGCAGCATCTCCAATGCAGCATAATGGTAACAAGCACAGCAAAACTGTGATTAACCATAAGGCACTTGAGGCACTGGCCTCAGGCCCCCAGAATCTAAGGATATAAATAGTTAGCTATATATGCAATCAAATGGTCATTAAGTAAATAAGCCGTACAGATGGCAACACCTAAATATCGACATGGTATCATTGAATAAATTAAGCTTTCAAGTTCATTGGGTATAAATTTTGTAAATATTAATAATGGTGGTGATGGCGAGTTGGCAACTACGCTACAGCTGAACTGGACTCCATTGTGATGTACGGTGCTGGATTTTAGTACTGGCGGACCATTTCAGGTAAACAAAGATGTATATAACTTGAATTCACTTCAGTATAACAATAGTAACAAGCAATTTATTTTTTGTTCTTGTTACTTACTGTACATATACTGTACATTTAGGGGTGGGGGGCTGATCTGTGCCTCAGGCCCCTGTTAAGCTTAATCCGTCCCTGAATACCATTGTTGCCTTCGTAATTTTCTGTAATGGCTGCCAGGCAATAATTTTTGTTCAAACCTCTTCCTCATCATCATCCACCTTGATAAAGAGTATGCTTGTCCATAGAGTGGAGTGGGAAAAACAGTGAGGAAGACGAAGCAGATGCAGGCTGATCATTCCAAGTGAAAGGTATAAATACATGGTCTTTTAGGCAAACCCATAAGCAGGCATAACTCATTAGGTGATAGAGTTATATCAAGGGAAAACCTAATGCATACTGATTTGTCATATGTTGACGTTGATTTAATATGGGTTCAATGGGGACATGTTGGGGGTCATGGTCCATATACAAGATCTGTTCAGAAAGTATCCAGCCTTAGTCCCCCAAAAAATACATACCTAACCTGTTGAGCTAAGACACTAATTACCATAAAAGTAAGCCCTTTCTGATTTGACATGCAAAGCCCAGCATTCTTTTCACTGCCTGAAACATTTTTCAAAGTCGGTTTTCGGTACCTCCTGCAGGTGCTTCGTCACATTCGTCATGATCTCATCTCTCTGGTGAACATTGCACAAGACATGTTGGAGTGTGAAAATTGCAATCCAGACTTTCTGAAGACTGTTATCACTGGAGGTGAGACTTGGGTGTGTACGGGTACAACCCAGAAACCAAAGCATAGTCGTCCCAGTGAAAGCACGTAGGGTCACCTTAGCCAAAAAAAAGCATTGACAGGTCCACAGCAAGGTGAAATGCACTCGCATGTTGACAGTTTTTTTCAGCTACCATGGTGTTGTGCATCATGAATATCCACCAGAATGTCAGACTGTCAATAAACATTACCACCTCGGTGTTATCTGTCGTCTTCATGATGAAGTTTGGCGGGAGAGACCAGACCTTTGGAAAGTGGCAAGTTGAAAGCTGCACCATGACAATGCCCCTGATCATTCTTCTCAACTGATTCAGGAATTTCGGCCAAGCATGACATCCTGTAGGTCCAGCAGGCTCAATAGTCACCAAACATGGCTCCATGTGGCTTGGTTATGCCCCAAGCTCAAAACTCCACTGAAGGGTTCCCAGTTTGAGACAAAAGAAGAGATCACGACAAATGCGACAAAGCAGCTGAAGGAGATACCAAAAACCACCTTTGGAAAATGTTTCAGGCAGTGGAAAGAACACTGGGGTATGTGTGTCAAGTCAGAAGGGGCCTACTTTGAGGAGGTTTAGTGTCCAACAGGCTAGCTATTTATTTTCTGGGGGGTCTAAGGACGGATACTTTCTGAACAAAGCTTGTAACCTAAAATCTCAAAAAATTTCACCATTTTACGCTTGCTCTCAGCATCCATATGAGCACCACGCTTTCCATTAGGGGCAGCAGCCTTACCAGACACGATTTCCAAGTCACAAGCTTCAGTTTTTCACACACAAAAAGTTATCACTTTGCTTAACCTGCCGTGTCCCACCGACGTACGATGCACGTCGCGACATTTTTCCGCGGACAGACCCACCGACATGCATCGTACGTCACTCAATTGCAAGACCCATTGTATGCACATTTTTCAACATTTGCGGGAGATTTTTGGTAGGCATGTGTGGGAGACCTTTTTCTACCTGTTGTCAACCAGGGATACTGTCTGGCCCCACCTAACCCCCCTCCCCCCCACATTGGGCAATTCACCTGTTAGCAGTAACCTGGCCAGTAAAGGTATGTTGCCCCATGGTCTCTCCAATGATGAAATTTAAGGTGAAAGTGATTCCTGAGGTGGAGGACAAAGAAACAAAGAAGCTAGAGGTAGAAACAAACAGAAGTGATGAAGTGGTAATGTTGTAAAGGAAGGTGCCATATACTGGGGTTTTGAGTGAGTGTTCAATGCTTTTATCACCTATATTATTGTGTGAAAACCAATATACACTTGTACTACACATAAATTAGTACCAAATAAATAAATAAATACGTAATTTAAAGTGGTATGAATTAGTTAACCCTTCCATAGTTTGTTTTCTTTAGCCCGGTACCCTGAAAAAGAAGGAAAACATAAGGTTGAATGACACCCGTATCAACATTTTTAAGCTCAGGAGAGCGATTTCTCTATGAATTTTCGATGTTTCTCATCAAAAGCGGAGGTTTCAGCCAAAAAACAAAAAGTTGAAAATCGGTCGGGATCTGGGGGTAGGCTGGGTAAAAAACCGGTCGGGCTTGGGCGGGTTAATATCACACACTACACTATTTGTTGTGCACTTGCACTGTTATTTGGTGATAGCGATAGTGATTCAATGGTCTTGCACACGCGAAATGGAACAAAAGGAAGACAGTCACAGATAAACACTCGGTAGCCATCTTGACTTAAACGTCTGACTGTCGACTTGCACAGGAGGCACTGCATTCACACGAGACTGTTGTACGCAGCCACCACAAATATCATATACTGTAAGTGAATTTCACATTGTTAAATCAAAACTGACTATAACATTCTTTTTATAATTGTCCTATTGACTTATTGCATACCAAACTTCAAATCATCGCTGGGGCAGGGAACAGTTTAAGGATTTGAATTTTATTAACCCCTTCATTACCAACCCCCCCGGATCCCCAGCCGCTCCCCACTTCCCCCTCAAACCGGATTTCCCATTCACTCCGCTTGTAATCTTCGTCTGAGTCAGACTGAGTCTCATTGTCATCTGACCCCTCCAGTTCACTATCCCATTCCATTTCCACATCACTTTCACTGTCAGACAATGCCACGGCAATCCTGCGTATCTCCTATCGTTTTCGTTTTTGAAGGCTCCGACATGCTTGCATGTGTCGGCCTTGGTCACCTAATGGCGGCTCTCCACGCTGCTCGATCTCTGGCAGCCTCCCTATTCAGTCCCTTAACCCTTAAGTCACATTTAATGACCTCGTCCCATGTCTTTCTCGGTCTACCCCTCCCAACCCCTCCCCCAATATTAACACTTCTCACCCTCTGCACCCAATTATCATCCCCCATCCTCTCCACATGTCCAAACCACCTCAGCCTACCTCTCCTCATCACAACACCAATACACTCCAGTCCCATCCTACCTCTCAACTCTTCTATTGTAAACCCAACCCCCCAGGCCTTGCACGCAGGGACGTATTGCACATCCACCTAATCATTGTCATTTCTGTACATTTAAACCTGTGAATATCCTCTTCCTTTACTGCCCAGGTCTCACTACCATACAGCATCACACTCCTAATACATGCTGCATACAAAGACCCCTTAGCATGTAAG
>JAGKTI010042753.1:0-10062 GCA_018397915.1 Birgus latro
ATAGGCTATTATGCCACTACAACCACAATTTCACTAGAAAATTGATAGAGTATATTTAAAATCGTTACATTATCGCCAGGACTTGGTAAAATGGGGTAAAATTCCAGTAATATGACCGACCACCTGTCACCTGTCTGTTGGCCAAGCTATGTCAGCGGAGGCCGCTAATCGACAACTCAAGATGCTACATTATAACCAGGCATGATCTCGCAAGGAAATTTCAAGAGGTTTATTAAGAAATTTTATGAAAAAACTGAAAATTGGGGAAAATAAGTTAAATTCCGGCAAGAGGACCACCTGAGCCACATCAACCACCCGACAATGACGTCATATTAGCAGACATCGCTAAACTAGCTGAAATCTAACAACACTTGCTCCAAAACACTGATGTATGAAAATGATCCACAAAATGGTTACAGGATGAAACACATCCTCTGAAAACTGAAGAAATAGAAGGAAAATGTGTCCTCATGGTAAAGGGAATTAATTAATGGCTTTGTCTGGGTAATTTGCCTACGAAATCGCTTCATTTCGAGTTCATTTGTTTTTCCTGGTGCTATTATCGAGAATTTTGGCTGCTGGGAATGATATAACTGGCTGGTTAGTAAAATGTCCCCCATATCCCTCCCTATCCTCCCTAGGCCCCGAAAGGTGCAAAATAGCAACTGCAGTCCACAGGGTTCATGATCAACAACAATAATAATAATAATAATAATAATAATATGAGGTGGAGGAAAATGATAATGTGATAACGACGACGACGATGATGATGATAAGGAAGAGGAGGAGAATAACTGAAAATAATTATAATAATAATGATAAATTAGTCCTAAAACTGCCATCTATCCATGTTTTCATGCTTAGTATAGATCAGCAGCAGTAAATTATATATGCTAGTCCCGAAGAAGTGCTATTTAAAGAATGTAGAGCCGTAGTATTGCCTTACTGTCGATGCAAACGGTCGAAAATTAGGCCAAGTTATGGTGAAAGGAGTATGGTAATTGGTGCTAGTCACGAAGAAGTGCTATGGGTAGAAAAATCGTGGCAAAAGCAAGCATATATTTAAACTTGCGTCATCGGAAGGAAGGGGTCAATTTATGTATAGATTCATCCATCTATCTACCCGTTTACTTGTCTGTATATCTGTCTATGTTTATCTGTTAACCCACCTATTTATCTTTTGTCTGTCTGTCTGCCTGTTTGTCTGTCCATATCTGCCAATCTGTTTATTTCTGTTACCTACCTACCTACCTATCAATCTCTCTACCTCTATCAATCTATCTATCCCTCCCAGCTCGAAAATTCTGGATTCACCCTTGTGCCAAAAAATGTAGGATCCAGAACATTCCGATTACGAACCATCTCTTGAATCCCCGACTCGAAAAAAATATTTAAATCACGTGTTTGAAAATGGCTAACTAAGAATCGAGGCTTTCAACTTCACCCATCAAAATGATTCGCTTAGATTTGAAGCTCTGAGTGGCATTTTTGAACATGACTGACTACGATTCCATGCTTTGAACTTCTATAAAATTGACTGGCTTAAGGCCCCACACACGATCAATAATATTGACAGCAGTAATTGTAAAACCCCCCCGTGGCCATAAACAGAAAATCGTCAATATACTGAACAATCCTTCAATATACCCCATACACGATCAATAACACTGATCAATACCAAATACTGACCAATAATATTAATCGTGTGTGGGGGGGGGGGACGGAGGGGGGCTTAGCCTTAATGCTCTTGTATAACACTTTTGAATGTCTGGCCATGATCCGAAACTGAATGGTACACTGACCACGACTGAGCAAGATTTCAAGCCTGGAACTGGAACTTGCAAATGATTGGCTGGAAATCTGGAACCGAGGTGATATGAGGGGTGACAGAACGGTGAAAGGTGAGTCTGGCTCCAAAGACTGAAAGAACAACATTAAGGTAAGTGCACAACTTTATATATGTGTATATGTAATGATAATGTGTGGATATAAAATTACTCTATTCATATTGTGCTTGGTTTTTGAGGTATATCAGTCGTAAGTCTTGGTTTTGCTACATTTTTAGAACAAATATAAAGGTTTGTTAGGATGCTGAATTTTAACCTGATTTTACAGTAATGGGTAGGTGTTTCGAGGATGTTTTTCACTTTACACTAAATTAGTCTATTTCCCAGGTGTGAAATGGCATGGTGTCAGTACTCCAACTACTAGACTGTTCCTGGTCATCTATGAGTGCACAACGACTTCATGTCTACCATGTGAATGAGGTAACTGATCCTTGAGGGCTCGATGGCTTCCGCCACTATATGGATGACGGTTGACTAATTGCTGAGTGTCCAGTGACTTCATCTCTATTATGGATGGGAGATGACTAAAGCTTGGCAATGGTGGATGGTTAATGGTATCTGCCACTTCACAAGCCGTGACATCTCGTCCAAAACACTGGCTTTCATCACCAGTCCTGTCCTTGTTCCCGCATGTATGGCCTCGCATCATAACAAGGACGACTAACTAAGCTCAACAGGAGCAAGAGGAACAAACTACTGAAAGACGAGAAACTCCATAGGTAGAAAATACGTGGACAAGACTCCTTGGGAAGGTAAATATGGCAAACAAAACCGAACTCCTTGATGGCACGAAGTATCGATGGATGAAACAATGTTTAACTTCATCAATAAAACAAGATCTCTTCGAAGAGCAAAAGTACTGCGAACTACACTTCGACTTCAGACAAAGGAACGTGTTTAAACTCTCCATGAAGCAGCTGGTGACACAGGAAAAGGTACTATGAGGTCTGGTTGCCAGGTATTCCCACAGAAGAGTGAAGATGTGTCAAAAGGTATCTACTTCGAGATAAAGTAGACCCAAAGGTGGTGACATGACGAGGGGAGGAGCAGCAGAGCACGTGGGAGTGTTCTTGTACATCTTTCGTGTGACTTGGTACATCAACTTAAGTGTCCAATGTGTATATGGTTTAACTTAATGGAATTGTGGCCAATAAATTTAACTTACTCCTGTGAGTGGTTCTTCCTTCAAACTTTTCCCAAATAAAATCATGGGGCTGAAATGACAAGATCATTTGACAGTTACGTCTGTAATTACACTTAGTCTCTTCAACATACCTAGCATTAAGTTTGAGAGTAAAATGAAGGGCTATTGCGTAAGAAAGAACAAATGCTGAATGCGGTAACTTTACAGAAATATTCCATTAAAGTCAAAGGCTACATCAAAGAATAAGCAGCCACTGTGGGGAAACTAAGAAAGACTGGAGTGTTAAATATCAGGGACATAATCTGTTCCCTACATAAGGCCTGTCCGGGTTCCTAAAATCATAACCAACATGAAACTTGGCACCATATTATTAACGAACTAAAGTTTTTCCCTATGGTGCCTTCTTTGACGTAGCTCGGTGTCAGAACAACTACTCTGGCTCTACATGCTTTCCGTAACTTGTGACTAGCAACGTATTAGATTGTAAAATCATTAATACAATTAGGCATTAAGATAGAGGAGATTTTAGCACGAAAAGCAAACATAAAACAGCATATCTAGCCAGTCGCCATAACGCCATATAGTGGCTGTTTGAGTTAATTGTTTTACGGGGAGGGGCACTACCCTCCGCCAACTCTCTTGTTGATCCATAGGGAACAAGAGTTGGTTATATGGTTACGGTTATATGGTTGCCACCCAGCGTTGCAAATGGTTTTGTGGCTTATATGAAACCATTAGGCTTTTCACTCAATGTAAAGCCACCTGAAAAGGAGAGAGTAAAGTAACGGGAAGGATGGGAGGAATAGGAAGAGGGCAGACAGAAAATAAAGGTGAAGGAAGTAGGCAGCGCTACATCGAGTGAGTAGATGATGGTGAGAAATAGGAAGAGGATGGCAGACATACAAAAAGAATAAATGTGAAGGAAGAAGTAGGCAGCACTACATCAAGTGAGTGGATGATAGTGAGAAATAGGAAGAGGGCAGACACACAAAAATGATGAATGTGAAGGAAGAATAGGCAGCACTACATCAAGTGATTGGATGGTGAGAAATAGGAAGAAAAGCGGACAGACACAGAAAAAGAATGATAAAGGTGAAGGAAGAAGTAAGCAGCACTACATCGAGTGGATGATGGTGAGTAGAGTGTACTTTAAGACATTACAGCAGCCTAATCTTCTTCTTCTTCCCCATCACTTTTTCTTCTTCCTCCTCCTCCTCCTCCTCATCAATCATCCATCATCATCATCATCATCATCATCCTCCTCCTCTTACCCAATAAACTTCACCCTTCTTTCTCTTTATCGTCAAGGTGTGGATAGCCCCCCTACTCAACCATCATAATTATTACCTATAGACTTTCCTGCCCAAAGTGAAGGAGAATGAAGGGGAAAAAAGCATAGGTTAATGAGGATAGGATGATGATGGGATTAAGCTTTCGGCCAGCATTTAAAGCTTATTGATTCACTCCTGCCCTCACCCACACCACGCCAATCACCACAGTTATTCTCTATAGACTCTCTCACTACCCTGCGAATGAAGGGGAAAAAAGCACTGGTTAATAAGGATAAGCTGATGATGGAATTAAGCTTTTGGTCAGCATTTCATGCTTCCTGAGAGATTCCTGCCTCGAGCCACACCACCACAATCACAAGTTATTCTCTATAGACTCTTTCACTGCCCTGCCCTGAGTGGATGGACAATAAGGAGATAAATGAGCTGGTGGTGATTTGATGATGAAGGAATGATGGTTTGTCCAGTATTTTTAGCATGTAGATTCGTTCCCTGACTATTTTCTATACATCCGTCCCTCGCTGGTGACAAAATATGAGTTGACAGAGTGGGATTTAGTATAGTAGAAGGGTATGTGCGTGAGATGGAGGGGTGGAGGAGAAGGGGGAGACCCAGGAGGAGATGGAGGGATGGGGTGGAGAGAGATATGAGAGAGGGGGATGTGAGTTCGAGGGAGAGCAGCCAAATGACTGAGGACAGGGTGACATGGAGGCAATTTATTTGTGGCCACCCCTTACGGGATTGAAGTGCCTGGTTATAGATAAGACAGACAGACAAGTAGATAGGTAGGTAGGCAGAGAGACAGATAGACAGACAGACAGATAGACAGACAGATGGACAGACAGACAGATAGGTAGATGGACAGATGGATAGATAGGAGTAATAAAACAAAGAATCAGACAATATTTCGAAGCTTTCCACTCAGTCCTGCCCTCATTCTCTACCAAAGCCACAGTATTTAAGTAACGCCTCTCCCTTGCTGGCCTGTCTTAAAGAAACCGGACAGTGATGGAGAGAGTGGAAATAAAAGAATGCAGAACCAGTCAGTGTTTTAAGTTTAAGCTGGTAGTCGGTATGCTAAGTTTTTATGCTCACCCACAGCACGACAGCCATGATGATTATTGATGAAGAATAATTCCATCCTTGGGTGGAGTGAAGGAGGCTGAGAATGACTGAATGTGTGATATAATTAGTGAAAGGAAAAAGGAACTGGCCCATATTAGTTTCCACTTTCATCCCCTCCCTCACCCACAGCTCCCCCCTCCCTCTCCCTCTCTCTCTCTCTCTCTCTCTCTCTCTCTCTCTCTCTCTCTCGAGTTGTAACTATCATGAGAGGGCTAAAATGAATGAAAAATGATGGGCTAAGTGGTAACTATACTCCTTTCACCTTAGCTTGGTCCAGATTTTCGTCCTTTTGCAGCTTATTTCACGTAGGTCAGTGTCGGAATTAGACAATGCTACAACGGCTCTACATCCTTTCGTCGTAGCACTTCTTCCTGACTATCATCGCATTCCAGTGTTAATCTACAGTTACAACTCAACACTCAAGACGGAGAGATGGCATTTTGAGGCCAGGTTAGAGTGTGTGGTGAAAGGGAAAGCGAATCGCCCTACACTGTTAGCCTCTCACGCTTATAATTCAGCAGCAAACAGGAATCAGAAGTGATTTGTGGATATGACACAAGTCTAGGTTTATCAGGAGTTAATCAGCGAGTTGTCAGGTGTTCTTGTTTATCAGTCAGTCAGCCTGTCATCAGATGGCGGGTGATGATGATGATGATAATGATGATGGTACTAAAGCCTGAGCATTTCTCCTCTGCAAGCTAAAATTCAGACTAAGATAAGCAGATGCATATTGTCATCTGTGAAGCTAATAGAGTATTATAAACAACACAGAAACCCCGTGACCTACAGGACAAGAGGGCGTGGGGGCACCGAATGTGAGGCTTGGCCCTCCCCTTACGGACCTCACCTCCTTCACCACTACATTGGAAGGACTGGGACCTCAGCATAAGAAAATAGTTTTGTTTCTCCATTACAGAAGGTGGCTGCCAGAGATCGAGCAGCGTGGAGATCCGCCATTAGGTGACCAAGACCGAAACAGAAGGACCTACTGTGGCCAAGAGTGAAAATGCCTGTCTCTCTCTCTCTCTCTGGTACTATCAGTCTTTCATAAATCACTCAACTCTGCAAGTGTTTTCCCCAGTATTTCTCTATACCTATGACCTCCAGTTTTACATGCAGTCTGACCAGGCATCTCGAAATAAACGGATCTTAACTTTGGCTCTCTCTCTCTCAAATCGAAAACACATTAAAAAATTTCCCCTTCACGCCTTGCATTGCCCTTCTACCGTAAATATATGATTAGATTTATCTCATTTAATTATCAGCCTATTAACCTACCTGCCTATCTATCTATCTGTCCACCTATCTACCTGTCTGTCTGTCTATTTGAGCGACCACGAGATTGTTTTATCAATTTAGGACGCACGAATTAGTGATGGAGTGTAGCGCTTGCCAGTATGTCCAGCCTTCTTAACCTGTCCCACACCAAGGCCTCTGAACATGGCGGAAATAATGAGATATAAACACTGACCTGACACACACACACACACACACACACACAAATATACCGATGTATACACAGATATGCACTCACACACTCTCTCTCTCTCTCCCCACCAGGACACACGATATAATGTTGGTGATGCTGATGGTGGTGTGGATAGGGCTGTCGTGTTCTTATCTTCTGTGTTGTTCCGTGTATGGCATCATATCGCTGGCGGGAAGTTTGAAAAATGCATTGACCGAGTTGCAAAAGATCTCTTGGCTTTTTTTTGAGTTGCGATTCATTCATTACCGACGTATTTTTTCCCCACAAACTATGAGAGAATATTTTTTTCTTTCTGCTTACAGCCAGACGCCTTCATCCCATAAGGGGCAGCCGTTTGTCTTGTTAGTTATACTGCTTTTACGCTGACTTGGCCTAAAATTACCATCTTTCCACCTTAAATCTGAACTGCAGCAATAGTTTAACACTTGAATATGGTGCTAGTCACGAAGAAGGGCTATGGAAAGATGTTGAGCCGCAGCATTGTCTCATTCTGTGACTGAGCTGCGTGAAATGAGCAGCAAAAGCACGAACATCTAGGCCAAGTTAGCGTAAAAACAGTATAGTTGTTTTATGGAGAGAGGCACCAACCTTCCGCCAATGCACTTGTTGACACGTAGAGAATAATCAGTAAGTATACGACCTTTCTTCCTTCCATCCATCTTTGAATCATCATTTGCCCAATCAACGAAGTGGCTCGTCTGAATGTGAACCCAGTGGACTGCAGGCCGAAGTTGCCCTCCTCCTGCAGTCATTCATCCTCCTTTTGGGGAATAAGGATGTTACTGTGGGATGTTTGTTTAACCGAGCAGACGAGACGCCTGGTTGTATCGGTGCCACCACATGAAGGCGTCCCTCTACATTATCTGACGCATCGTATCAGAATCACCAACGAACAGATTCAAACCAAGCCTCTTTCGCCTTAGGAATATTAGCCAAATGAGGAGAGCGAGAAGCAGATGCAGTCGGTTATATTTTTTACTCTAACCTGGCCTGTAACTGCCACCTATTAATCTTAAGGACTGAGCCACAACAACAGATTAACAATAGAATATGATGCTAGCCAGGAAGGTGTGCTAAGGAAAGGATACAGCTTTAGCACTGTCTTCGCCTCTGAGCTACGTGACATTAGCTACAAAAGGACGAGCTCTGAGCCAATTAAGATGAAAGGACTATACGAACTTATACTCCTCATTGTAAGCGCTGAGGCTACAAGGAAACATGAGTCGAAAAAAGAACTTAAAATATATAGAGAAAATTAAAGGAAACTGGAGGTTGACCAGAGAAGGACAATGCTACAGTGCAGTGTAGTGCAGTCTCTCTGAACCATGTCTATTCTATATTAATCTCACCAAAACCTACCCACATCTAACCCCTCTCCCAGCATCCCTACCCCTCTCCCAGTATCCCCACCCCTCTTCCAGCATCCCCACCCCTCTCCCAGCATCCCTACCCCTCTCCCAGATTCCCTACTCCTCTCCCAGCATCCTTACCCACTATCCCAGCATCCCTACCCCTTTCCCAGCATCCCTACCCCTCTCCCATCATTCATACCCCTCTCGCAGCATCCATTCCCCCCCTCACAGCATCCCTACCCCTCTCACAACATCCCTACCCCTCTCCCAGATTCCCTACTCCTCTCTCAGCATCCTTACACACTATTCCAGCATCCCTACCCCTTTCCCAGCATCCCTACCCCTCTTCCAGCACCCCTACCCCTCTCCCAGCACCCTTACCCCTCTCCCAGCACTCCTACCCATCTCCCAGCACCCTTACCCCTCTCCAAGCACCTCTACCCCTCTCCCAGCATGCCAAACTGTCTTGCAGCATCCTAAATCCTCTCCATACATCACAACCGCTTTTCCAGCACCCAAGACCACCCACAGCCATCACCAGGGCCGGGGCAAGATATTCCTTCCCCCAGAAAACTGTATCGAATATATTGTACTCAAAAAGTCTAGGACTCGGTCTGTACTGCTCCCCAACCAGTGTGTCAACACATAGTGATGTACCGTACTACCGTGACAAAAGAATCCTGGTGCGCCGTAGCATCTTTCCCTTCCCCTGTATAAAACAATGAAAATAATTGACAGCTCTGTGCTGTCAGTGTTTTACATAGCCTTGTTTTAATGTATTTAGCTATAAGTATTCCTGTTGGATTTATATATTTACTTTAAACATTCAATGTGTCATTATAGACTGAACTATGTTTTGTAATATGCTCCATCCTCTTAACTCTATCTTGGAGGGCTCCCACCGTCCCTGGGCCCAGGCCCCGGGGATCCGGAGATTATTATCCCCAGCTGCCCCCCATCTTCTTGGCCCTGCCAGCATCCCTAATCCTCTCGCAGCGTCCCAGCCCCTACTTGTGAACTCAAACCCTTCTCCCTCCATCCGTACCTCTCTCCCACTGTCCCTGGGAGTTCGGTAAGGATGCTGGATGACGGGTGGGGATGCTGGGAGTGGGGTTGGGGCGCTCATTTTCTAAATCTAAAGACACCGGAATCGCAAATTAGCGGTGATTTTTCCTTGACAGAAAGCTTATGGGTGAATTAACGAAGGTAAAAATGGTGCAACGTCATAAACGTACAACAATTGTTTGTGATTCGTAAACCAAAGAAAACTGATAGGGGTAACTATTAGATTTAACAAAACCGTCATGGATTAATTAATAAAGGCAGAAAAAACACGTATGCATTGATAATCATGACTATATGACCGATGGTTCGACAGCAGATCATAGCAAGAAAGTCCTGATAACAACACAGTAGCCATATTACGAGTATTATGGCCATTATCACTGGAAAATTGGAAATCATCTCCCACAGCAAGGATCATAGCAAGAAAGTCCTGATAACAACACAGTAGCCATATTACGAGTATTATGGCCATTATCACTGGAAAATTGGAAATCATCTCCTACAGCAAGGAACACCGACTCCGACCAATGAACGACGAGCAGTGACGTCATTTGACCAATCAACGACGAGGAATGTGATGTCACTTTTGACCAATCAGCAAGCAGCACAAGTGGAGGAGGGAAGGTATCTTATGTCCTCCTATTGAGAGCAAAAATCGCGAAACCTTTTTTGTGTGTGTGGCTCGCTCTAGCCCCGGTCAGATTACACCGTTTTTCTCGGTCTTTTTCAACGAACACAGCCATATATGTCG